>JNEY01000765.1:20981-37496 GCA_020875895.1 Aphelenchus avenae
GGGGGGGGGGGCGCCCCCCTGGGGGGGGGCGTTCTGAGCACCCTGATTCAGAATAAATTTCGGAAGTACCGCGTACGCTTCATTTGCGGTATTTGAAATAACGTGTGTCGCAGAACATGGCTGCTAAACAAGTTATTTGGGCAATGTCGGCAAGCAGGGACATGGTCGTCCGGAAACAGGGCCGTACCGGACGAAAAATTTCGGAGGGCGCACAAGAGTAAGGGGTGTCCCGTACCTAGTTTTTTCGGTGACGGCAGGAGTCCGGCGGCAAAAAGTTTCTTGGTCTCCCTACGTACATTTCCGGGGTTGTCCTATAAAGTCATTTTTATGGGTTAAAGGTGTGCCCTTTTTGATTGGGTCTAGACGCTGTTCTGCAAGCAATTTGGAGCAATATATCACCCCTGCTTTTGGCATACACAGTGTGAAGCAACCGTTTTTTCTAGAACTGCAAATCCAGCAAACGCTAACGGGCATGCTAGACCGCCTATTATCACGATGAATTTGTTATGACAGATACTTCAATTTCATTAACAAGGTGGAAAATTAGCCTGGCACACCATTGCAACAATATTATTGAAGACAAGGTCGATACCGCTACGCAAGTACGATGGTATAAGCAGTGGCGTATCTGGGAACCAATCAAGGGGGTGCGCATGGTCGGCGAGGACACGCCAACGAACTCGACGGGCACATCGATCTTGCGATGGACCGAAGATGGACGTCGGGGAATGTCTTCGCAACTCGAGAAGCCATCTCTTACTCGTGGGAGGGGGGGGGGGGCACGCAAATACAGCACATCGGTCCAGGGCTTTAAGTTATGGTGATACGCATGCGCATGCGATACCGCTTTGAACGCATGACTGCATGGTACCCCTTCGTATGGATGACTGCATGCATGATGCAGCATGTATTTTCCTTAAAACCTTAATTATCCCCTGATTGCCTGTTATTAAAATTTGGCGTAGTTATTTACCCGGGAAGCCCTCTCCCACTGGGTGGGCATACCGCGCCAATTTGAAACTTTCCCCCCCCCCCATCAGCGCTTTAGTTTGTAGTGATTTGCTTTCTCGGTGCCTAGGGGCGGGCCATTTTACCTAGGCCTTATGAGAACGGTAACACTCCCTCGACCCTCCCCCTTGTGATCATTCATTAACATTTGGCTGATCCCCCATCTTATGAACACCTATTTTCTCGACACCCTACGTTGTGAGCATGCATGCGTGCAATCATGCGTCCCGAGCGGTACCGCATCTTGCGTACCAATCGGTATCTCACCGTATCACATGGAGAAGCATGTCATTCTATACACCTTCTATGCATACTAATAGCTGGAAGCGTGCATGCATGCCATGATGTACCGCATGCATGCTGTACAGCTTGGTTCCGCATGCCAGTGGTACCGGATGCAAGAAAATTCATACAGCATGCCATACTGCGTGCAGTCATGCGTCAAGCGCTGCCGCGTACAGAAACATGCAATCCACCCAGAAGCAGGAATGCTGATCCCGACGACGGCATGTTGTGCACTATAACGTTCAAGGGTGGAAACATGCAAGTTGATTTATTGCAATGGTGATATATGCTTGTCGCAGATCATAAATGACTACACCAAACGACTGCAGAAAGTATACAAAACGAGCTTTAATGGGCTTCATCGCAGCCAACCAGAGGAACCTTCACGACTGGCCTTACCCTTGACAAAACCACGCTAGAGTCGCTGCGCACGCGTCAGCATACGCGAGAGGGTAGTTATAGACATCTCTGTGCGGGACCGGTCATGTCAACCTCGGCCACAGCGGGCCCTAGAGTACATCCGCACCGGACCCTTGGCCTAGATATTCGTTCCAGAGGGCCGAAGCGGCTCAGCTCATGGCTTCCACACATGTTTGGGAACAGCCCATCCCAGACTGCGTCCGCCGTCGTCTTCCGTGGTTTAGAAGCGTGGCAGTGGCATTCATCGAAGTCGCAGGTGCCGTCGGTGGTCCTGAAGACAGCGATACGACGTCGGATTCCGTATATATTCCCGATTTTTTTGTGTATTTGTGCGGTTTAGACGCCTTATTCGGTTGTAGGAAATAAACAAGTCACGTGCGTTATAAGCATTATCTTCCGTGTTCTATCACACTCAACGCAAAGATGAAGAGAAGACCAATGGTGATCATGTCTGTTTAAACCGTAGAGACGGAGACTTGCGCAACCCTAGGAGCAGAAACTTGAAAATCCTCGACCGAGATGAGACGCGTCTTATTACTCGCTTCATATGAGCGACACGATTCTCTGAGGCTCAGAAAAGTACTGAGCGACACACGATAAACAGTGCCGTAGTACACGGTTCGGTTGCCTGTATTTTGTCTGGCCCCTTAGCGGCCTTGATCCTTTGTGCTAGCAATCGGTGGACACGTATTTTTATCTTGCGCTTCGTGATTAACTACAGCATACGCTAAAATGCATCGTTCGACTGACAACCTTTTTCTCATTAAATCCTGATTCGGCACTGCCTAGCAAGGTTGGGACTGCATTGGGTTGATTTCATTTCTTTTGCTTAGGCGAGACCATTTTTCCCTGTTTAACAATCGTTCAGTCGCAACCTTGCTACCAAGAATAAACTCTTGCTTTGCGCTGATCCGAATTATCATAGGACATCTCGAAGATAGTCGTCAAACGTTGGTTCCGTCTGTTGATCCGCCTGCTGACTGCGAGCTGCAAGTGCGTCGCAGTGCCTCTTAGCCTCAGGACTCCACACTGTCTCGACTTCGATATCCTCGATGTTCTGCGAGCGCCAGGGCATTGCGTAGTGGAAGCTTGGGTGGCCGATGGTGTCCTTGGTGATGGTTACCGTCTGGCGACCTGTAAAGCGTCGACCACCGTCCTGCTTGTCGGACCACCCTTGGTGACTGATCTTGCCAATAGTCTAAAAAACAACTTCATAAACCATATTCTTTGGTTATGACATGTGTCGTGTCCTATGTCGTTTCTAAGATGCTACTAGGTGTACCGAATCCGAGTTTTGCCCCTTATATCCTTTTGTCAGGGTGTACCAGAATTTTTTGTTTTGTCTTTGGAAGGTCTTCCCTAGTAAGCAAGGCATCAAAAAATTATGCATAAACAACTGATGCCATGTAAACTCGCACTGGCTTACCCGCTCCAACAGCTGGCGAACTGTTTCATCTCTGTGCTTGTCGACGAGGTTGAAATGCGTTTGGTAGAACTTAGTCCCCTGAGGATGGCGAACCGATACGCATTCGAAGGAAGACGCCTTCACGATAAGCTGACGCGAATTGGCAGTATCGTGTAGCCAGTCGAGGAACGTTTCTTGTGCGCTTTTTTGCTTGCTCTAAACGGCAGTGTAATTCCAGAAATTTTTGTCCAACAGTTGAAAGGTGGAATACCTACCCTATGTGGACAATGTTTACCCCATAAAGAAGACGGAAAACGAGAGAAGGCGACGTAAATGTCGACAAATTCAGGCGTGTCGGATGGGTTCAGGTTTTGTTTCGTGTTTAGCGGTCCGCCTTAGACAAAGTCATGACACACGAAGTTCGAATGGCTGGACTCTCAATTACTGCATGCGATGACATTAGGTTCTCCGGAGCAAGCGTAGGAAACGGTGACTGTTTCCATTTACCCGTAAAAAAGTCGTGCTGCATGAACTGATTATGCGATCGGATCTAGTCGCGGAGGGGCATCGCATGACTGATTACGTCGCCGTGCAAGAGGACGGAGGGGCGGGGAGGATGCGCATTTTCACGCCACTGCTTAAAATTGACAGAGTGACTGCTCTGACTTTACCGACCTTCACAGCGTTCGGCGCTTTCATGATGGGCACTCGCACGTTTGCCGCTCGCTTAGTGCGGCGCTGCGGAGAACGGGCATCGCATTCATAAGTTGTGACGTCGGACTCTGGGCCGCGGCAGAGAGCATGTGTGGCAAACTTGATTTTGCCATGCAGCTCTTTGTTGTCGGGACCGAAGAGCTCCGCAGTGAATGCGTCGAGGTCTATGCTGGTTTCCGGCTCTCCATGCCCGCCAGGAAAGTGCATGATATGGCTGCCATCTTCGGTGTTTCCATGGCTTCCAACCGACCAGTAGAAGCCCTTGTAGTTGTTCATCGATTCCATCCTGAGCCAAACGTCTTCCATCATTTCCTAAGAAGTTCTTCGAAGTGACAGAAATGCCTCAAGAACGATGCAGTTGAGGACATCTATAATTTCGGCAGAAACATCAATGCTGGGAATTTAAAAATTCAAGCCAATACCAATATTCAAATGCCGACGACATTTTACTTCGACAGTGTGTGTAGCAGTCATGGAACTGTACACCCGCAGGTGCCTACCTGCGCCGTAAAGTTGCCGTCGATCACAACGCATTCGTAGTCGTCGCGGTCGCGGTCGCCGCAAACCTTTTTAAACATAGCTACATCGTACTCGGACCCGCATCGATCCATGCGCTCGCCAGCTTCGTCCCGACGGTTGTCCCATCGATTATTATAAAACAACCACAGTATCTTGCGCTTCTCGCCAGGTTTGACGTTGTCTTCGACGTATCCTAAAGTACAGTATCGTCTAAAACGGTTGCTTCGAAAAACGATACAGGTCGGACAAATTCCTTGACTGGGGTCGTGTTTTTTTCCTTGGTCCTGTAGGGCAACTACTTTAACTTGTCCGTAATTTCACGCAGGAATGCTGGGTAAATATCGGAAATTGCTAGCCGTACCGCGCACTGTCCCTCACTAATCTTCGAAGAAGTGTAAGGCCTGATTCGGCTGTCGATTTTTATTCCAGGACAGGGGCCTGCTTAGGTTCAGTACACTGCTGTATTTACTGGCCCAAGCTTTGGCGACATCCCATTAAGTAACGAGCAGGCGAGAGAGGACGGCCTGCGGTTCCAGCGATTGCAGTTGCGGCATGAAGCCGAGCTCGAGCGATGCGTCTGTGTCGTAGTCGACATCGGCATCAACCTCCTGAAGGTGGAGCTGCTCAAGCTGCTCGAGGTTTCCCCCGTCATGGACATCGCCAGCCCGTTTCATTGCATCCAGACAATCCGGCATCGGGCCGTCCGGTTTCAGACGGTGGATCAACTGGTCCTCGGAGCCGTCATGCGCCGTCGCAATGCTGCACGTCTTGAACAAGCTTGCTGGCTCTTAAGATGCTTCTAGGCCACAGTGAGCCGTCCGAGGTATACTTCCGGCGGTGGTGCCTTCGGGTTTTCGACGCACGTAAGACGACGGTCTATTGTCTACCATGTTACGTTGCTGTATCGTCTGCTTCATAACAGGTAGTTTTTCTTGCGCTTCATAATTAGTCTACCGTACTTCGTAGCAGGCGCTTGGGTACCGTAAAAATAGTGCAGAATACAGCACGTGACCGTACTATGGACAGTAATAGTGCGTTTTCACCTACAGAACGATGCCGTACCGTACTCCGTTTTGTACTTAACGGTACGGAACCGCGTATGGAATCCTGTAAAAGAGGTTTGCAGTATGGTACGGAGGTATGGGACAGTGGTTCGAAACGGCCTATCCGGTGGGACGCGTCCGGGAACTCTGGCGTCTAAGGCGTAAGGTCGTCTAAGTGAGAGCTGGCATCAGATCCCCCCCCCCGTGACGCAAGCCGAGATGGGATCCCTCCCCCCTTCCCGGGAAGCCGGGCCGGGTGCTCGTCCCGGCCCTGAAGCAGGGCTGCGGGTCTCGGTCTCGGTCTCGGACTCGAAAACCGAGACTCTCGGGGGGAGGGGTTGGGGGTCTGGTCTCGGTCTTGGTCATCGGTCTTGTCTCGGTCTCGGTCACGAGGAAAATCCGAAATGGTCTCGGTCTCGGCCATGTGTAAAGGCCGAAATGGCCCGCGGCTAGGCGCCGACCTACGAAATTTTCACTATATTTCTCTAGATTTCACCCAAAATTTCGTTGGTGTCGCCTGCGGCGGGCCAATATTAACCGAAATTTTTACATTTTTGACCGCGATGGGGCGATTTTGAGCCGAAAATTTTCCAAGTCTCGGTCTCGGTCAACCAAATTTCGTCCCGCAGCCCTGCCCTGAAGCAACCGTAACCAAAAATACAAATTTTTCAACTTTTTCGCGTTCTTTGGCCGGCGTTTTTAAAAAAAAAAGTCGCACACTATCGTCCCAAACCTCCAAATCCTGTCAGGTTTGAACTTTGAACTGATAGGTTCAGCCCGTTAACGTCGGCTTGATCCCATCCCGCAGTCGGTAGGATGAATCCGAGAAACGCATCGCACACGGACTACCGCGTAACGGCCCGGTATAGAATAGGAACGATAGTCGTCGTTCACCGAACAGACGCTCGCGCACGGCGCAGTCAGTCCAGCATGGCACATTAGACGTCGCCCGGCGACCCGGGTCGGTACAGATTCTTCCGCACACAAAAAATGACCCATGCACGACACCACCGGTCCGGAACGGCACAGACGGATGCACATATGCGACCATGTACGACATGTCCAGTCCCGCACTGTAAGGCGGTCCTGCACTGAGTGAGTACGCCGGGGGTAGGTACGTCAGTTCCGCTGTCATCCGCACATTCCCGCACATTCGGTCCAGCACAGCATCGGCTGTGTACGACATAGTTTAGGACAGCGGCGGCCCGCATGTGCCGGCCGAAACGACACAGTAGATCTCGCACAGCAAAGCGGGCGCTGCATAGCACCGTCAATGAGAAGCCACACTCACAGCACGGCCATGCTTTGGTAATGCCTGTCACTGTTCTCGCAAGGCCGGGTGTATTAAATATTGGCATTAATATAAGGTTTGCCTGAACTGCCTCGATTTTATGCTGCATTCTGAAGCGCCCTTTTTCAACTCTGAACTCGGTTCTTTATTCACAATTCCGAAATTCAACCTGAGAGACCGTCGGAAATCGGAATTAAGAACTTCAAGCTCTGAATGCACTCTTCTATCGTCCGAATCAAAATCCCAGGAATCTCGCAATCTGTGAAGTGCTGCTGGGATTCTGAGAAGTCATGTTGGAATATGAGGAGTGCTGCTGGAAGTTCGGAGGAGTGCTGCTGGAAGCACTGAAGAGTGCTGCTGGAAGTGCTGCGGACTGCTGCTGGAAGCTCTGAGGAGTGTTGCCGGTAGCTCCGAGTGCTGCTGGAAGTCTTGCTCCTCACTTCTTCACTTCGTCCTCACTGCAGGGTCCGCTCTTACTCTTAGGTAAGATAGTTGGTGCCTACTCCGCTAAATACGGCGCTGCTGGCATGCACATTGCGAGGAAAACTTGTCGTGTACGCTCCCTACGTACTTATCCTATTCGCTCGAGTGATCGATGCAGGTCTATAGGGAAGGTGGGAACCCTCGTTCAATGCCGTGTAAAACCAACGCTTCACCCAAGGTTACATACGTTGCCATTGGTGCGACCGCGTGCTGTAGGCGCCGTTTTCTGGCCCCGTGCTGCGCTTCATGCATTCGCCTTGTTGTACAAGATGCCTCCTATGTGCTTTTCTGTAAAAGGGCGAAACGTCTGCTCGAGCGTCATCGGCGGAGGCGGCGGCGGTTCTTGGCGCTGCCGTTCTTCGGGCGATAGCCACTGGCAGGCGGGCAGCAACGGCGCGGTGGTCTTGTAGCCATCGTCATCCGGATCGGCCACGCCAAGAACGTCATCGACGGCGTAATAATGGGTCTTGTCCCACGGTGAAGCCTGCGCGCTAAAATATTAAACTAGAGCCTCCAGTGACGTATCGTTATTTCGTGAGCATATTTTCCACGTATCACACAGAATGGGCCCATGGTGCATAATAGCCGACGCTAATTTTGTATGCTCCGTGCACGAAATCTTAATGTAGCTTTATATGATACAGTTATGTCTTCTTGCGCGCTATAAGACGCATGCCATATAGGGCTCGGATCGGAAACTGAACTGAGAGAAGTTTGGGTTCGCATTCGGCTACTTTGTTCCGTTTTTTTTTTTGGCGGTACGGTGTTCGAATTCGGTCTACCTGATCGATCTTGCCGAACTTTTTTTGCCTGTTTTGTCGGGTTCGCCGCCGGCGACACCAGCAAATTTTTAGGCGAGAATTAGTGGTTTTCAGTAGAAATCTGCTTTGGTGGTGCATAGCGGCGGGCCGTTCCTATGCACGTGAGCATCACATTTATCGGTTCGGGTTCGGTCCTGGACACGATGGTTTCCCAGACCCAGTTGAAAATATGGATACTGCATGGGTTTGTCATTCAGCAAATTCGGTATACCAAATACAGCTAGCAAGCAGGGAATATTTGCTGATCTTGCACATTTGTCTTCGGCGACATCCTAGCCGCCAAAGTCAGCTCACGCGTCCCGTTCCGACAGCAAGACGGTACAGGTCCGTATAGTTTAGTCGTATGGGCGCCAAGTGCTACGTGCCCACTGCAGCGTATGTGCAATGCACACACAGGGCAGTGATTTTCCTAGCAACCGTCGACAGTAGAGGTCCACACTCTTCTTGGCCGTCTCCTCTTGTCAGCGGTCAACCAAGACAATTCTGGTCTCTCCACGCCCGCCCCACGCTCACCGAGCCGTTTTCATCCTTGGCTCCGCCAGAACAGTGGGATCACTCGTCTCACAAAAGAAAGCCATTGGTTAAAGGTGCATAAATATGGCTTTGACAAACGGCTTACCCTTGCATAGGAACGCACGCATCTCTGTTCGCTCCGCCTTCCCTTTCGGGGCCGCAGCAGTTGACAACAAAGGTAGAGCCGCCAAGCAAGTGACTTGCGCCTCCTTTGCGAACTTGCGAAGTGCCCAAGTAACCGTTGCCCTTGTCGCAGAATTCGGTTTTTAAGGTCACAATCTAAATTCTCGCACTGGCTAGCTTTCTGTTACTACTGCAGCGTAGGGAAATCAGTCTAGGGCACTGACATGACGCATACAGTATTGCAAAACCTACGCCATTGTTGTTGAGGAGGGCCCCGCCGTCCGGTTTGTTGATGTGATCCGTGCACAAATCCTCGTTCCAGCCGCCGGGATACCGATAGTCTTCGTTGCGCGGGCATTCAAATCGGACATTTTCCTCGGTGTACCATAACGCGATTGGAGGGTTGAGCTTCTTGTTTCCGTGCCCTAAAGTAACGAACCGTGTCGGGTTGTTATTATTTTCACACGGTTCTAGCTCTGGAGAAAATGCACGTTAATATTGGGACAACTGGAGTACCGTACTCCGTAGATTACAACTACGCAACGAAGTTCACTAGGGTACTGGAACCTCACAGACCGCGGTGCTGTGCTCCGTACATGTCCAGAAAATGTGCCGAAGTGTTCGAGGTGGGCTTTGTTTTCTTTCCAATTTTTGTATATCCCCTAAGCATGCGTTGCTGGAGCATGATGAGCACTGGATAAGCCCGAATGTAACAGTCTTTGCAGATTGTCTTCCAAGCGAGTTGTCCTGTTTTCGATGTACGGTATTTTAGTTGTGCAGCTAAGTAAATGAAAGACAGAGCCGATTTGAGCAGTTCGTCAGACTGCTCCATGGATAAACCAGCAACAAACGGCACTACCGTTACACGGGTTGTACCGTACTGTCCACCGTATTCAACGTACGGCGTACGATATGGGGATAAAGTCCAGTACGGGGTACGGTACGGCATGATTTTCCAAGATAAAATGAAAGACAGAGCCGATTTGAGCAGTTCGTCAGACTGCTCCATGTCCAGTACGGGGTACGGTACGGCATGATTTTCCAAGATAAACAGGGTACGTTACAGGGGTATCGCATCTACGACGGAAGAACTCAGTTTAATGACGTATCGCTTAAGAAACTTTCCTTACCCCATTCGTCGAAAAGCGTCTTGCGAAATTCGCTCGGCAGACACAGTGTGGCTGGTTGGTTGTCGTACAAGTTGCATTCCATTCGTCCGTATGGGAACATAGAGGGGTAGAAGCGTCGTCTAAGTCGTCTAGAGTCCCCCGCAGGGGTTTCCCTTCCGTCCACACGAACAATCAACTCTTCCACTTTGCCAACGAACGCCGGAAGAATTACTACGTTGCGAATAAAATCGTTCCTAAAGTTTTGTGAATGTTAGAAATAACTCTAAAGGAAGTGACCACTATCCTAGCAATTTACCTTGGTCTCTTGACGAACATTAACGGCGACCGGGCGCCTTTCCTAGGGTTAAGTTCCTTGAAGATGGGAAGCCAACGCAGGCCGGCAGCATTTGGCAGCTTTAGCCCCTCGGCGTGGCGCAAGTGGCCGTGCAGCTGAAGAATATCCTTTTCGCGTGCAACCAACCAGCTGTTTTTGTTATCTGGATCGGGATATTCGAATCCCATCTTGCCATTGACGATGGTTTCCTAAGCAACATCAAGTTCCCATTTTTCGCTTTGACAGTGCAGCTCACTCTCAGACCGGTGACCTGGAGAATGCCTTCGTCGATTTGGTGATACACAGTCCTTAGAGTAAGAGCGCTCGATCCCTCCCAGTCGTTCTTATGAGCTTTGAAATCTTTGCGCATTTCTTCACTGCAGTAGGAACTCTTCTGATCGATCTCGAGGCCCTTTCTGCAACACCGATGTTAAACGCGAAACGGTAAAAAGAGCCATAAACATAAAGCGTGATACGTCAGTTTTGAAATGCAGCAAAGGGAAGGGCGCCCGCTTTCTTATCAGAGAAGTGAAACAAATCCGTAAAAAGCTACTGATGCTGCATATGACAAATCTTATTACATCGTAAATCAAGCTCGATTATGAAGATCGACGTCATCGAATTCGAAATCTGTAAACCCTGACTCGTGTTCTTAGCACATATTTTACCTTTTAAGAAGTTCGACTTCTGCCTCGATTACGCCTTTGTGAATCGATTTCTATAGATAGATGACATCGATGTAATCTTCCTAGTGGCATTCCGAGAGTACCGCTTACAAGAGTACAGCTTTTTCGAGTACCACTCACAATAGCACTGATATCAAGAGTAGGGCTTATTAGAGCACACGATTTTCAGGTTTTTTAGTACACAATTTCGAACGGCTTATCGAAGTACCCGCTCACTAGAGTATCTGAGCTAAGATGGTGTAGGTAACAAGACTGAGCTGATATAGGTCGTCGGCGCCTACGGCGCCGCGAGTCGATGTCTAAGTCTAAGCCTAAATCCGGTACAGCTAACGTGTTTCATGGCTTTTTTGTCGGTAACAGACTAAGCTGAAGTAGGTAATATGATGAAGATGGTGCTGGTTTCCGGCGCCTACGGCGGCGCGTAGTCTTTGTCTAAGCCTAAGCCTAATATAGTTTAGCTAATGATTCTCATGGCTTTTCGATGACCAACAGGCTAAGCTGGAGTAGGTTACCGACGGATTTCAAAAGTTCTGTACTTTGATGAGTAGGTACTCTAATGAATAGGTTACTCTAGTGAACAGGTACTCTAATGAGTTTGCACTCTCGAAAGCCGTACTCGAGAAATCTGGTCCTCTAATAAGCCGTTCTCTCGAAAGCACTCTCAAAAATGGCCATTTTGAAAGCGTACTCTCGTAGTTGTACTTTCGAGATGCATGACGGAATCTTCGGTTTTGACGTCGCCTTCGTCGTCAACGAGTCGATAGCAACTATATTAGTTTTAAACACGTCGATTTAATCGTCAAGTAGAGCCTTCTGAATCGATTTCAGTAGGTCCACGGCACAGTCGTCGGAAACGTCAACTTCATCGGTTTCGTCAGTCGGCATCATCTAATACATCGACTTCAATCAAACAGAGCCTTTTGAATCGATTTCTATAGGCCGACGGCATCGACGCCGCAATCGTAAACTTTGACAATGACGTCGCCAAGTGTCGATAGCATCTCATTAAATGGTGAGGAGGTCGATTTCCATAGCAATTACAGCCTTTCGAATCTACTTGAACGACGAAGTCAACGAAGGACGCCGAGCCCAGGGCGACTTAAACCTTACTAAACCGATTTCTGGAGACCGGCGGCATCGATGCCGCAACAGAAATGATAAAGACGCCAACTTCCACGTCGTCTATGGCCTTACGATTCTATTTCCGGAAATCGAAGGTATCGACAGCAAAATACGTCAATGTTGATGTCGCTTCCTTTAACACCGTGTCGTACTACCCTTCAGCATCAACCCCGTAAGACCGAAGGCATCTACGTGAAATACGTCAGTTTCCGACGTCATTTTCGTTTCGTCAATCGTCAATATGCCGACAGCGCCAACTGACGGTTCATATTTTGCCTTTGGAAACGATTCTGGATGCTCGACGGCATTGAGCGCCAAAGGAGTCCGTTTTGAGCGAATGTGACGATGAAAGCAGGGTACGAATACCAGCAGTAGAAGACCGGGCAAGTGTCTTGAAAGCAAGTTTCGTGTGTGGAAAAACTCAATTTTAGAGCATCCGTCGTTTAAGTGAATAGCTAAAAGCAGCACAGGAACGTGTGATTATACTTTCGCAATTTCGGCTTACTTTGTTTCTGGTTTGCACATTGACGACGTCAACGATTCCGATAATCTCGTAAAGCGGGGAACGAATTCATGGGTCAGGTTTACTACGCAGGGGCGGTCAAGCTGAGGACCGGGAGCAAGGACGAGCCCGCATTAGGGTTTCCAACGTAATTATCCGTGCCCAAAAAAGAACTGCGATATTCGTTTTGCAATGCGCACATGCCACCCGCCTCATTACCTCCACTTCTCAGCCGCTGAGCACTGGTGCCTGGCCAAAGCAATACCATCGAAGGGACTAAGCGAGTCGCCTTTATCATCGAAATACGGCTTGTCGTGAACGATAATAATGCTTCGCGGGTCGAGGCACTTGTGCACCAGCTTGATCCCTTTGGCGAACGTCGAGCGGTCCATGTGGTCGACGGCACCGAGGGTCTTGCGCACGACGTGCTGAAGAAAATAGTTCCGCAGTGTTAGCGCTAAGGACGAAGTTGACTTATGCCTCGCAACTACAAACATTTTGTGCAACTACTACAAATTCGATTTCGGCGTACCCCTTTCCTTCCCTCTCTGCCTATAATTTCTTCCGGTGATGAAGGGACCTATAACTATCTTAGGCCGGCACCACATAACCCAAAACAAACAATACATACAATTTCAGTGATTACGGTCTATTGCCTTCTCGGTTAAGGCGCACATCAAAGATCCATAAAACCAGACAATGCTACTGCGAAGTTATTCTTGGAGCACCTAGCGCAAAGCCACTTTAATTAGTCTAAGCGTCCGTTGCAGGTACTTCCGAGCCGGAATCGGTTTCGGAAATTTTCCGGAAACGTAATAAAAGTTTGAAATTGTGGAATCGAAACGTGCAAACGGTAACCAATTTCCCCTGGCTCCATTCAATTATTTTTAAGATAACACTGAATAATCCTTTGCCCTTAATTGCGGAGAGGGTTCACGCATATTTAAGAAACTTGCTCGCTGATGACGGCGCTTTAGCGACGTGAGAGAGAAAAAAGCAGATTTCTTCATTATTAAGCAAAATACCCCTCTCGCACGCCCGCCAGCATCCGAACGCCCTTACATGGAAGAACCACTCCATGCGGTTGGCGTCCATTTTGGGTCCCACGATGCCCAGCTGCATGAGGCGGTGTAGAGATGTGCCAAGGAAGGACATCGCCTCTACGATCTGACCCTGATCGTTCTCCTTCTTGCCAAAGTACAGCGGGTAGATGGGTAACGCGCATTCCGCAAAGAGTTCCGTCGCTGTGGCGCCAGTGTTTTCAAGTTCAACGGCAGTGGAAGTGTGCTAAATTACATGGAAGTTTACTCAGTATGCTTCAGCTGTGTGTGATCGGCATCTTCATTTTCCTAAAACGCTTTGGTCGCGCAGTAACCACACTACGACATTTTGTAGGTCCTCGTAAACGAGCCTCACTGCAGATCCGTGTTTGACCGTAAAAAAATTTGGCCGCTTGAAGTTGGTAAAACGTGAAAGTGGCACGTAACGGAAAAAAGTAGGGAGACTATCTTTACAGCAGACGTAGCCACTGCTCCGCGTGGAGGTAGTCGGACGCCTACCCGTGCCGAGCGCCGACCCCTCCTGGCCCCTGAGTCCGCCTGATGAGAAATGATTGCCTGTCCCATATCCAGAATTTTCTGAGACTTTGCATTCGCGGTCCCTTAAAACGGCGAAAACGGCCCAGGCCGCCAAAGCGGGAAGAAACGGGCCGTTCCACAAGCCAACGCTGCTCCTTCTCCTTCCACTCCTATCCTCCAACATGCTGTCTGCTCGTGAAAACCATTCTCCGTTACTTCGTAAATCGCTTTGTGAAAGTCCATTAAGTTTGTGAAAAGTTCACGAAGAAAAAGATCGGTGTCTCGACCAACTTGTGATCGAAGAACTCTCAATCAACTCAGAAAAATTTTCCGATCAAACCGCAAAATCAGTCTGGAAGGCGGTTACGTTTTAATTTGCAGTTCAGTTGACAGCAGTATAGGCAGTACATGTAACCCAGGACTTAATACATTATATTTAGAATAGAGATCGACATTGTCCACCCGTACCGTACACCGTACCGTACTGGACCCACTCCCCCCCCCCCGTACCGTACACCGTACCCGTATTATACGGGTACGGGTACGGACCGCAGTACGGTACGGCTGTCGATCTCTAGTTTAGAATGATCTGTTCGGAGTGCACGCGCCCAGGTAAGCCAAACGTATGCACCCCGAAGGAACCGAGCACAAGGCTCGACAGGCGAAAAAAACAAGCACAAGATAACGTTAGGCACAGAGAGGCGCTGAGCTCGAACAACTACGTATCGCCGGGCTTGTGAACCCCTTCATAGTTTCTCGGAACCTCTGCGCTCCAGAAAGCCGAGCCCTTCGATTTACGGAATTCGAGGACTAACTGCTGCCTCCAGTACCGCTGGCGGCGTTGCTCGAATTACGATTCGATTTCTCACGTCTCCCTGCATTCTGGCCACCATTCGCTGGCTTGTTGATGCCACCCGCTAAAGGAAACGAGGAGCGCGCCAGATGATGACCTATACGACTAGTGGTCGACGAAAACAAGGGTATCGTCAAAACCATTACGACTTCGTCAAAACTACCATCGTTTACGACTTCAAGTGGCACGAACTATGCACTTTTTTCAAAATTTCATTTTAATTCACTATCCCATTGTCTCGTATTTCGATAGTTGTTTTGAGTCCGGGATTCCGATTTCGGAAAAACGATAGCAAGTTGTAACGTCCAATTTTACGCAATATCGACTTGATTCCGAGACACGTAGGCCGCGCGCGCAGGTCGTGACGTCACTGTCGGACTGTTTCGATTGAGGCGGTAAGTGCACTGCCTTGCCGCCACGTCGAAGAAGTGCGAATATCGCTTGTCCTCTTGATGGCTCAGCACGCGCAAGGTGACCAATCTGTCGCACATCGCAGGGTGGACGTTAAAAATGCTCAAGGAGGTGCTCATGACAAACCACGCCAAGCATGATCGTCGAGTAATGTTTTCGACCCACGTGTTGCAAAAAATTAGCGTATTTCGATATGAAGCAAGTTCGAATGAGTCGATGAGCGAAGGAAGGCTGGCTCTTGTGGTCTGCGGTACAAGAGCATGACCTACTTTCCAAGCACGGTAATCACGGCCTCATAGAGCAGCGTTATGATGCCGCCAAGGCGGCCAACCGTTGCGACGCACTGACTTGTTGTCTCGGTATCCCTGCTGAAGGTCTCGGTTGATGTACTTTAAGCTACGACATGGTATGGTACTTGGGCGAAACCCTCCGCGTACCGTTCTGCGTACCGTACAGTACAGTACGGTGAACGGCACGGAGTGCGGCCTCGTGCTGGACCGGCACGACGGCGTGCGACGTCTTCACAAAAATTCCGGAAGGGCCCTAAACGGATTCCTTGCAGCTTTGTCGACAGTAAGCAATTGCAATACGCGTATTAATTCATCATTCAGCCAACTAGAAGTTTATTTTAAAAGTCGCTTTCCCGTCAGGCATGCCAAAATATTTCGGAGTTTGGTAAAAAGTGCTTAGAAATTTGTTTGATTACGGTTTTAACAGGCATTTTTGCCTGGCAGTGAGCCCTGCCGTCCCGTATTCCGAGCCGAATCAGTACGGCATGGTCTACGGCCCATACTGACTCCCGCTCCGTACCAAACACAGTGCCCTGAATACCGAAGGGAACACGGCACGGTACGGCCCGCCAAGTCTTTTGTATGCACTAAGAGTGCTTAGCATTGCAACGTAAATTTGAACATTTGTCGAATTTCACAAAGTGATCGTAATAACGATTATTTCGTGAAAGTACTTCTTTCGATTAGCTCCTGAAATCACCGCGTGAACTTTGCACGACATGATCGACATATCGAATTTTCTCACGGAATGATCGAGCAATGGATTTTCACGAAATGATTTTCACGATGTTCTTTTTTTGCACGCCATCGTCAAAAGCGTAACGCACTGTAACGCAAATCGCACACATGTTGAACAAGTATCCGGAACGGAGTCGGCTACCGTGTTCCTCCCGTTATCCGTGATAACCCCTCACATAAAAATGCCGTGGTATGGCTGAGATGCGTGAGGGAGAGGGGGGGGGGGGGGAGAGGCGCGCTACCGTCCGGGAGGCACGACGACCACGCG
>JNEY01000766.1:0-14164 GCA_020875895.1 Aphelenchus avenae
CCGTAGGACGAGGCGTGGCCGGGGGGGGGGGGGGTGTTGGTCGAGGACAGGGGTGAACCAAGTGGATACAAATGGTCACTAAAATAACCTTGATGCATTAGGAAATCTTTGAGAAGAATTAAATCGTCGAAAACGAAAATGGATCAGCTGGGTATTAGGGCTCTAGCCGCTCATGCGCTGAAAAGATGATTGTGCGTAGAGGTGTCTCGGCGTCGACTGTGTTCGGAAATCGAAGTCGGTAGGTTGTCTCTGTATTCGGAACGGAAAACGGTCGGAATGAGGCAAATCGTCATCGGAATTCCGGGACACCCGTTGGCCGTGTGGGTTGGCATCATATCGTCACCGCTTCTAGCTGGCTACCTGGACTCTTGAACTTCTTGTACCCGAGGCGTAGGTACCGAATGATAAGTCGCAGGTTCGTTCGAAACGGCGCTAATCACTGTGCCGTGCACTAAGCAGCGAACTACTACGACAAAACCTTCTTCTCGGAGTTTGCGTTGTTTGATCGTTTCATGCCTTGCTTCCATCTTTCAAAATGTGGTCTCAAATTCCGATCTCCGCTGTGCCCATTCGGGCAGCACAGCACGTTCCGGAAGTATCAGATTCGAGCATAACGCTAGCTTCGGTTACGTCTTCGGCAAAATGCCAAATACGAAGGTCAGCTGCAAAATGAGTGTATTGGCGTCTACCAGAAACCAACGTTCTGGGACTGCTGAAATTAAGTTAACTAAACAAAAAAGTTATGTCCCTACAATCTCTTGCATCGGCCATAATTACGTTTGGGAACGTCTTTGCTGATGTCTGTAACGTCGACGGGTACAGTGATACGGGCGTGTAGTCACGCAGTAAGGTAGCGGCAGTGTTGGACCGAATCTGAGGAGAAAAGGTTAGCGCTCAAAATTCGGAAGAGAATTCTTCTTTGCGAAGGGTCATTATCACGCCGGCCCGGGCCTCCGGCTTTACACTTTCCGCATTCTCTCGGCTATGGCGGTTGGATATTACCTAGTGTCTCTCTGCCGTGCTTCGTGTGCCATTTGCATCTTTCTTGCTCTTCAAGTTCCCCTCACAAAACCAGATATGACACTTGTACGGTCAATTCCACCAGCGTATCCTTTCCCGGAAACTAACGCGTTTTGAGCCACTACACTCTGCGTAGCAGGCGCTAAGTGGCGGAGGTGTCAAGCGCAACGTTGCCATTCGGCCGAGATACGCATAAATAACCCCGCGCGCGATCAAATGCCGCTCTGTGCAGTACGGAATGGTATCATTCGCCGCTCGCTTCGTTCCGCGGTGCCCACGTATCTTGTGCTCAGCGTGTCAATTAAATTTCCTCGGCGCTTCCATATTTGAACCTTCGGCGAAAGGTCTCATTGGGCCCTCCAAAGGTTACGCTTACCCGCGCGGGTTAAAGGCTACGAAAGCGAGAAGGCTACATCATTTTCCTCATTCGGTACATGTCACAACAAGCGTATACTGCTCGTTGCGAAAAACAAAGCCGTTCTAGTTCTAAGAGGAAGGGTTCCTCCGTAGACTTCGTCGCCCCCTACCGTTATACGGGCCGTACCCGTACTCTTTTGTACGGTTGTACGATAAGCGAAAGGTCAGCGCGGGCCGGCGTACGGGCTAGGAACCCCCTAAGTATGGCCCCCGTGCCCGTACACGTACAAGTACACAGGGGGACCCTTCGGGTGGCATTTTGTCTCGGTTTCTACCATAAATTCTTTTATGACTTAGTCTAGTTTGTTAACATTGTACCGTTTTCTATGGTTGGATATACCATTTGTCCAATTTACTGATATCAAACCTACACAATTTTTGGCGCATCATAACGCGAAAAGCACGGGTATGTGAATGGGGCCCTACACGGCTGTACGGTACGGGAGGGGCGGTACGGGGTGCTTGCGCATCACCATTTGTGACATTGCCGGCCGTGCTGCCGCTGATTGTATCCTTTTCTGCGTGCGTCGATATAGTCCGTGTTTACATTGCCCTATTTCACGAATAGGGCCGTTTGATCGTGGCAAACTGCGCAACCACGAATGGCTCCGTCTACCGAATGGCCAAAGGACGTGAAAGTACACAAAAGAATGAACTCTGAAATTGCGTTATGCCTGTCCGGCTACGTTACTAACTTGCTTACTAAACTTAGATGAACTTATACCCTGCATGTGCCAACTTTTAAGCTCTCATACGCTGCTCATTCATAAGTCTTCGACCAACTGTCATAACAATGAGCGCCAAAATCGCCGCGAACCTATGTTTATCGGCATACTCTGAATCGGCGCCTTCATGCTCAAAGCTATAAGAAATGGATGGAAGACTTGGCCAAAACATACCCTCTACTTGTGAAAGGCGCATGCCTCGTCACTATATTCTAGTTGCTCTTCAGAATTACGTTGACCTTGTATTACATGCCAGCTGATTATGATATGCATTGCTCTGTAGGCACCGAATCTGAATTCTCCCCTTTCTGTTGCAATTGTCCAGCAATGATGCAGTCCTCCTCAAAGTTTCGGTTCAGGACTTGCGCATAGGTATAGCTTACACTTCCTCATAAATTAAACGACGCTACCTATGCTACCTATGCGCCCCATACAAATAAGAAAACGGCGCAGGAATTGTAGTCGTACCGGGGGCCGCTCGGTACCGCCTAGTGTACCACATAGTTAGTGAGCAGGAAACGCACTTTTTATCCGAGAACGCAAAAAAAGCAAAACGGATAAAGCCGTTGCTCGAGCGAAGCGAAGTGTATGCTTCTGCGCCAAAAGCGAGTTTTATGCTGATGTCCGCATGGTATTGTCGTTTTACTGCAAAGCCGGTGTCCAGCCATGGAGCTCCCTTGGTACCAGGGGGAGATGCATCAGAGAAAAAGGTTCGGCTAAAGTGCCGCATGGCGGGGCCCGGTTATTAAGCGTGTTTTTCTGAGGGGAGAATTTTGTGGGAGCCAAAAATTAACAAGCGGGCCAATTCTTCTATGGAAAATTCCGTCGTTTATATGATCTCTTGTAGAATTTATAATCGAAAAGGCGTGTTTGTAGTCATACTGGAGCCCAACGCCTGCTCTCAAAGGCCGTATTTACGATTTCAGGTTAGGTGGGGGAGGGGGTCGGGGGCAGGGGCTGGGGCTGGGGGTCTAAAATGGGCCAAACTGTTCGTTCTGATGAGTCAGAGGCGTGAGTAAGCGCACTCAGAGTATTTTTAATGGATTTATGAATCGGTCTTGTAGTTCACTCTCGCGTAGGTGATTTGTAGGAATCTGTCCTCGCACAAATGATGAGGCTTAGATCAGGTGCATCTTGGTATTTGTGAAGCTTAAGTGTCGTCTAGTGCTGACCGCAGCCACGAATGAAATTCTTTTGGCGTTCATAGACGAAAAATCGGTGCAAGAAAGAGCTGACCAAATTACCGCTTCCAAGGTATTCCCTGGCTGTGCCCAGTCGGTCGACCTGACCTGCAAAGTCGGTGTCATGCTTCAACAAGCGTACGTGCGAATGATCTTAACTAAAATCGTATGCTCCAAGCAAAGATCGTTGCATTCTGCGAAAGATCTGCGAAAAGCGTAATGAGGTCCAGTGGAACACCTGCAGCGCGTGAATCAGCCTACAACTCCACAAGTTAATTAAGGGGTATTAGTCACTCCATCTACATCCTTAATCTAGCTGTGTTTGTCACGCTCACACCCCTCATTCCATCTCCTTGTTCGGGTTCGCTACCTTCCGGAAGCGCTAGTACGTCGCAGATATTTGGCGAGTACAAAGGTAAAGTGCGGGTGGGGAAGCGCATTTCCCTTCAGTGAATATTCAGCCCGACGAATGTAGTTATTGTTATGTAAATATACGACTCCAAAAACACAAGAGCGTCGCTTGCTTTAAAAACACGATGCAGATAGTACAATCGCTTTAACTTGAAATGCTTCTCCGAGCTTGGATCGTTTGCTAACCATTAGCTGCGATCTACCCAAGTGCGTACCCCGGCAACACTGGCGGATATAACTCTGCATGCAACTTAATAAAGTCAAGTGTTCCATACACTGTCGTAATCTCACGATAATTGCATTGAAACTATGCGAAAACACGCACAGTCACGCGCTAGAGCTGATGCCAAACCTTAGAGAAAGCAGAAATATGGCTGAAAACAACTTACCTATGCTGGCATTTTGCGAACCTGCAAAACCAAGAAGGCAGGCATTACTTAGCGCTTACTCGAACTACTTAGGTTTAGTACTTTCTAGAACGTCGTACTCCTGGGGCTAACTGAGTTAGTGCAACTTCGGACTAAGACTAGTGCGAGAACACCTCGGGTACTTCTCGAAGAGGCCCTTAACAATTGTTTTTTTTCTGGTTTTGGATCATTGGGTCTACACTCGAACATGTTCAACTTAATGCTATGAGCCTCCCGAAATATACGGATTTTTGTTCAATATTTGCACTACCGATGTAGGCTGAAGTATGGATGCGATGAACGATCTCCGACGAGAACCCTCCACCACATACCTAACTCTAGTATCAGGTCATTCAGCACGGATCATTCGCATAAGGGTAGGGAATCTCATGGAGTGAATTTCCTGTGAGGGGAAGATTGTGCCTAGCTCCCATTGGCACTTTTGCACAAAGGGGCATCTTCCCCTTATAGAATCCCCACAGCTCCACCTAATGCGAATGATCCTGCAGCGCAGCTTGCAATAGCCAAGTTCACACGTCGCTTGCACCCATCGGCTCACGTGGAGTATGGACGTAGTTGATGACGAAAATGTTTCCTCTGAACGTTGTGCTTTCTGCATTGCCCTACGCAAGCCTGCTGCTGACATTGCGAAAACATTACGTCACCGGAACACTCCTCGAGGTCTTGAATCACTCCCTCGGCTGCCTGCGTGTGTGCTTTCAGCGATACCGTTTTTATGTTACGTTCCCGTGCATTCTTTTCCTTTCACAGCAGAAAGCACTTTGAACTTTGCGTCCCCGATGTCAGCGGTGGATGCCTGAAGCGGAGTTCGACGAAAGTTTGGCTTAAGATTTGTTCTTCATAGCGAGGAGAATTTGGAGGATTGTGGACATATTGTCGACCGATATCTCGTTGTTATGCCTCAGCACGACTTATCTAAAACAGGGTTCCACCTGAGTTCACTTTGCAGACAGGTTTCCGGTTCGCGTTTGCGGTCTTGAAGCAAAATTCAGTTATTTCAGCCATCTGCAGTGGTCTCGAGGAATCGGACCCTAGAGGATGCTCCGCAAAAAAGGCGTGAAAATTGACCCTCGCGTTTTTCATGAAATCGGATACCCATTTCGGTGACACGTTATGCATACCTGACATTCTTTCGTTCCACGGCCAACGCCTTGAACTTTGTGTTTCCGACTCGTTCCGGTACTCTGCTCGCGTCCTTGGCAGCTGCCATTTCGGTTAACATAATTATTGTTTTCACTTCGAACTTGCGTTACGTAGCGCGTCACAAGCTCGGCATGGCGAAAGAACAGTGCCTCATGCGCCGTATGCCATCGTATTGGGAAACCAAAAGCCAGCAGGGCAATTAAATCGTCGACCTTTCCTAGAAAATAATGTGGTGTAGGTCAGTTTTAGGGGCGCCTGGTCGAACCAAAGATTTTCCGACCTATTGCGCCGGGCCGAATGCTCTGGTAATGTCCGGTCTGCACTTAGCACGTTCGTTTTTTGTGCGGTTCGACGTCTTATGTGGCAAAGGGTCCCCATTTCCTCGTCTTTAGTCAGCAAGTAGATGGAAAGCTCGGAGCAAAAACACACAGGATCCTGTGGTATTGAACAACAGTTGGGTTAGTTTTTTATTGGTTCCGGACCCCTTTTCTCGGTTCCTCCACCCAAGCATTCCCTAAGACGGCAGCTGCACGTGTAATCTCTTTTCGATTTATGCCTTCGACGCCGATTCATCCCTTGTTAGATCTTCGTTCCCAGTCGCTTCTGACGCTACCTCATACGCGTACTCTCCTTTTGTGAATCTCCAAAATCATTTCCACTAAGGTCATACTCTATCCTTGTGTTCATCGTAGCATTCGTAGATTGTCGCCAGCATGCGGAAGTACCACTCAAGCTACCAAATTCGTGGTTTCTTAGCTGCGTTTCAATGCTCTGTAGCTTGGTGGATTTCTCAGATGCTCGTACTCTGTTTCTTTGCGGACTAAACGCCACGTGACCGTTGCCTACGGAAGCGTTTCCCTACAAAAGTCGTTCGTCGGTTGCTACAAGGAGGCGTCGTGGAGGGTTGAATGGGTACATTCCTGTGTGACGCCAGCAGAGGGTTAAACCTGCATTTTCTGCAGGTTTTCTGACGCTGTCAACGTCCCTGCTCAACGTGCATGGTTTGTTGCATCAACCTGTACACGGCTCTTCTGTATCCGTCAATCGAGGCGAGCTTCGTAGAAGCTCAAGGATTAACGCACGTAGTGTTTACTTGGCCAATTACATTAAAGGGTTCGAACGACGGTCTTATTGGTTTCATGATGCAGAAAGTTGAACTGTTTCAGGAACACTTGATGAGGCATCCACTATCCCAAAGGGCTGCTTGCAAGCACTACGATGCCCTTTTATTCCCCTTTATCATTTGGGAGAGGCTTCTAATCCCGCAGCGGACACGTGCACCTTTCTCGAATCGCTGCGGCCGATGTTCTCCTTCCGGTTGGACTCTTACGAGAAAAGGTCACTGACGCGTGCCGTGATGCTACTTACTCACCTCTTCATATGACACTGGGATGTATTCTTGACGCGCAAAGAAACAAAAGTCAAGGGCATTCTGAGAAACCCACGAAAGGCTTCGGGGCGTTCCGTACCGCGAAAGTACATCTTCCTCTTGAACGATTTTGACGAGCAAAAAGACCTATTAAAGCTCCTCTCAGCACCAGGAGAAGCATGTATTCGGCTATTTTAACAGCGCGCTTAGGTACCACGGTGGCTCTTACGTTGGTCCGATAGTTCACTTTATATCGGGCTTTTCCATGTTCAAACTCAGACGTACCCGGATTAAAACTTATGAAGCAAGCTTCGAAAGGGTAGCATTTGCCAGCGACGGTAGTTGAGGATCGCCTTAGGCCTACGATCTTCCGATACGAAGTGTTTTCGACAAGGAGAAAATGACCCCGGTGACTTCTCCGTATTTGAGGGTGGTCTCCCCCCCCCCCTCCGTCCTGAAAGGAAGATTGTTCTAGGGTACCATAGGGCCACTTGCACGTGAAGGTCGTGTCATAACGTATGCTAACGTAGCCTCTTAGTGACGCTATGAGTCGTCCTACCATACCTAATGAAGCATCAAGGTTGGGCGTTTCATCCTATTGAATATGTCACACCGCTGCATGAATAACCAAGATCTTGCATATCAACAGCATTTTAACGCGTCTTCGCATGCATTTGACGTGAACATCAGCGTCTGCCTGGTTCCGCTTCTTTTGGACTGTTTAAATTAGGGTTGGTTTTTCAGACTTACACGTTCCCCTTCACATCACGGTCGATATGAGGTTAGAGCTCTTCGCGTGCCTGGTCTTCGAACTCGCCGCCAGCTTGACCCTTGCCCGATACCTGGACAGCGATGCGCCAGCGGAAGACGCAGAGTTGGTTTCTTTGCTCAAGCAGACGAAATTCGTCCTCTCCTCGAACACAACGTCGGCGAGAGCCGCGCCCTGCCTCGAGGTTGGTGACAAGAAGGCGAAGGTCGAGCGGGCGATCGTCAGAAGCACAATGGAGCTCGTCGACGTCGAAGACGCAGGTCCGTTCGAGGTTTCCTTCTGTGCATACGAAGGCTCGCAGTGCGCCGTGAAGTCTTCCTGCTCGACCATCTATAGTGAGTCTTTCAGCCGTCACTCTACTAGTAGTCGCAGCTTTGTAAACTTTGCACCATCTTATGTGCTAACGTCGGCTAACTCATATCTTTGCAGAATGGAGAAAACTGAGGACATTGTCCGACTTCGAGGAAGCGCAAGAGATTCTGCTTCCCGCCGGCTGCTTTTGCGTCCTACCCGGCCTCATGTCTCAGCCGATCATCTTCGAATAGTTGTGTTTTGTTGTTGTTATTTCAGTATTTAGTTATGTCTATCTACCAGGGATCTCATGAATGAAGATGCTCCAGTGCCCCAGTGCAGCAGAAATTGCTTACCATAATACTTAGTACAAGAAGCTGCTTTGCATACAACCACTCGCTAAACATCGGAGAGAGTCGACGTTTGGGCAGAATGACCAATTCCAGATTCACATTTTAAGTACACAATCCGAATGACAATTTTGTTTTAAGAAATTAGGAGCACTCCTTTCGGGTTCAGTAATACTTTTGCACCTAATGATTTAGCAAAAACCAAAGTGACTGAAGCATACATGCCAACATGAAGCAGTGGAATCGGTTGTTTAGTTCGATTCCGACTTGAATACCGAGCTCCCGAACAGCACCCTTGATTTCCAGCTTGACCGCGAAAACACAATCATTCATCTGCAGACAAATTTTGCGGCGAAACCACCGGCGAAGCGCTGATAACGGACTCTCAAACCCCATTGTGGTTCTTGACGTAAAAGCGGAACAACAGTCTTTCTCTGTTCCTTTCTCCTGGTTAAGGACGACAAGCCACAACGGTTGTGTGCTGCTAATTTCCATTCTGTTTTTGCCCAATTTTGGCAATGCTAGGTGTCCCGCAGGCACTGTTCAAGAGTTTTCATGATGAATGTTACTACTACGGCAAAACGCAGGAGAGTTGTACGTCGTCGTCGTCGTCGTCGTCGTACGGAGGAGCTCTGTACGGCTCAAAGCGGACATCTCGCGTCGGTGGGCTCGGCCTTTCTCAAATGCGTTCGTCGGAGATATCCCGTATAATGTCGGGAAATTGTACTGGCTTGGTGGAACAGTATCAGGGGCGCCTCTCAGTTCTTTTGTAGTAGAAGCCAGCGAGCATTATGCGTCCTCTTCACCACCAGCCGCTCCTCCGACGTGTCCGTCCGGATGGACGTACTGGAATAACACGGGCAAGTGATATAAGGTGGTTCCAGCCGTTATTTCCTTCGGCCAAACTTGGAGGATACCCTCCCCTCTCTTATGCCGTTTTCCGTGCCGTACTGAGCTAAAAACGCCGTACCGCTTATTCGGGTTGATCCGGTTTCAGGATTTGTCCGAACCGTGTATAGTCCTGCTGGGTTGGTAAAAGCCAGCGCAACTAACTAGCGAACTCTATGTGAGCATTCTGTATCCCAGTGAAACAGTGTAGAGACGTAGGGTCGTGCCATGGAGCCGTGATCACGGCCCGGTTCTATGGCAGGAGAGGGGTCACCATGGCACGGCACGGGTACAAAAACGGCACCCGTGGAGCCGGGCCGTGTCTTTGACTTTTTTGTACGACATTTTAGCAGTTTTGCCCCTTTTCCGTAATTTTTAAAGGAATTTTGCTTGTACTTCGGGTGGTTTCTACATCTACTCGGGTGCAGCCATATGCGCTGCGAAGTTACCTCTCTACGTGTGCTGTCTTGATATTTTCTAGACGTTCACTAAAGCTAAAACAAGTGAACATTGCATATCAGGGATTGATTCTGGAATCTTTCGGAGTCGCGAAGTTACGCAAGGGTCCCGATTTAAAATCGGAACGGGCGGGCAAGGGGGGGGGGTTTAGTGGGGGAGGGTCTGAAAATCAAGTTGAATGATGGAAAATGGGTACAGGTCGAACGTAGAAGGAATACAGTAATCACCAAGAGGGTGAACGGTTGAGTAGGCAGAACGGATACAGCGAACGGGAGCCACGCCGTAAATATACATGCAAAATTGACAGTCCACACTCCTCAACTCGACCGCAGCGGCATCTCCTTCGAGTCACGATCCCGGATGCGGTCGAGAAAGATGCGGCACACGATCTGCATCCCGTGGAGCGCATCACGTTCCGCTAAGAGCATGATTTCGACGAAGGCTTTTTTTTGCAGTGCAAGGGCACGGTCGGTTTCGAGACTAAACCTTGAGTAACCATAGTTTTGACTTCGTTCGAAAACCTCGTCCTCGTTCCTCCGGCAGAAGTTTCAACCTCGTCCGGACGAAAATTTCGATCTCGTACGCGTCCGGAAAAATTCACTTAAAATAGCCCAAAATTGCGAAGTTCGACCACCGGCCCAGAAGGGCAGCCAAGTCGGTAGCGATGGCAACATTGTCACTGCACGCAAAGAAGCTCGGCATCGGGAAATGTTTATGAAAACCGTTCCCCTAACATCGATACTAGTTGTGACTGTTCGTACACATCCATAGGGCTATGATGAAGTCTTTTTGCAAAGTGGTTTACGTCTACATTGGTTTACTTCTATATAAGGGGCGAAAGTAGCGCTAGAACTCTGTCAGATGCTTACCTGCAAGTAGCTATCTAGCTGGAACTATATTAGAACATAATATTGATTCTCGCATAGGATTTAATGAAGTACCTTCGCCCTGCAATCAGTAATAAAATCACAATAGAGATCACTATATTTGGAACGGTGCTGAGACCTATGCAAGTGCTAGTCCGAAGCCTCCTGGCTATCGCTGCCTTGCGATCCGCTGCCGTTCTGCGGCGCTTTCAGCGCTGTCGTGGCCGCTTTCCGGCTACAGCTTCGACGGGTTCTCCGAGATTGTCGCTCTGAAACGGTCGAGGTGAGCCGGCGACACGCCCGTAAGCAGCGCGCAGATGGTCTCGAAGTACTTCGCTTGAAGCTCCGGCGGTCCGTCGCCGTTCGCGGCATCCGCCCGTCGGAGCATATGCGCCACCCGCGTTTAATGAGCTCCATGCAGTACGTGTTTCCTGAAAAAAGAACAAGTTAGCCCGTATAGCTCTGGCTCAGATCTTAGTAGGCACATAATTCATTGAGTGCTGCAAGCGTACCTTCAAGCGTGACGAGATTGAGGAAGATCAGCTCCGGCGTCCTTGCGAGCACCTCCGAGAAGTTGACGGTCTTTACGAAGCGAATCATTTCTTCCAACGCCTTGAAGGCTTCGACCTCCAACTGGGACAAGTGCGCGCCGGACTCGCACGAAGTCAATTCCAGGCTGGCCGTCCGTTCTAAACAAGTGCTGTCCTGAAAAAAAAACATGCGAGAGACACGCATACACATACTGGCTGTTACTGATGCGGCGGGGAACCTGTGTTTTGTCCACCGCCGGGGATCGAGCAGCTCCTAAATAAGGTCACGTCTCGGCCACACTATTTTATGACTTACTCGCCGAATCGAAGTGACTCACCTTTCGCGACTGTTGGAGTAGTGAAGGGGTCGGACAGGTTTCCTCAACCGAAGGTTCTCCTCCTGAAAACCGCCTTGCAAGATCTTAAGGCGGCTGTCAGACCGAAAACCGTAATGGCGCGACCGGACTCGGTCCATTCTAGCAGAGGTCGAGAACAATTTAGTCTCACATATTGTCATACGTAGTGGCAAACATAGCGTCTTCCACAACGGCTCTGTGACTGTCCCCGAAGCGGTACCCTCCAGGTTGTTGGTAAACCTTCGAAGGAGTTGCTTGACGTGGTGAGTACAGCACTCTTGAAAGAGTTCGCGGCGGTAGCTTCGGAATACGACGAATATCATCTAATCTAAAATCGCTAAAGGAGCAGTGTCTGTCCGGACAGTGAACAAACGCGTTTGTTCGTTTTATATCAAGCGAATCTGACAGCGACTGCATTATGCAAATTCGGCCCTCAGAAGGTATAATGTGGGTGAAATCAGTGAGAGGGCATCGGTCAACGTTTTTCGCTCATTCCTTCAACCGCTCCAGCTCCTGCTCTATTCAGTGCTTTCATCGCAATGTCGCACTCTCCTGCTCAAACGTTCCCGACGGCCAACTTCTACGTGTCCTCGACGATGGCGCACAACAGGGCGTAATCTGCAGATACCCATACTCATACCCGTACTAAGCCTTAGACCTTGAAGCAAGATGACTCGGACCTTAACCCAGAGACTGAAGCACGCGACTCAGACCTTAACTCATACCTTGAAGCAAGACGAGTCAGATCCTAAAGCAACAGCACTCACCGCTTGAGCAATACGACTCAGACCTTAAATCAGAGATTGAGGTAAGCGGACTGATACCTTTAAGCGACAACACTCACAGCGTGAAGCAAGACAACTCAGGCCTTAACTTCAAAGTTCGAAGCAAGACGACTCAGGCGTTGACTTCATTTCATTTATTTACGTCTTGCGACGTGACGATAAGTGGCGCAGTAAACAGCATGAGGACTCAGGCCTTAAGTTCAGAGATTCAAGCACGAGAACTCACTGCTTAAAAGAGAACATTCACAGACGCAGCAAGACGACGCAGACCTTAACTCACTGAATGAAGCATGCGACTCAGACCCTAAAACGAGAGCACCCACAGCTTGAGAAAGACTACTCAGCCTTTTTCCAGAAACTGAAGCACACTGCTCAGACCTTGAAACAAGACGAATCAGGCCCTAAAGCGATAACTCTCACAGCTTTATTCCGAACGATTCAGGCATTTATCTCAGAAATTGACACAATCTAAAAACCGACGTCTTTGCGTGGGCCGACGGAAGCCCGCTTGACTTCACGGCGTGTGCCGCGGATGAGCCGCCCGTCAATAAGACAAACTCTCGTTATACTGTCTAGTTTGTGGATCACTTTTTCTCGACTGACACCACAGCAACCGGCTATTCTTACAAGTGGCGAGCAGTGACGGAGACGACGACCTTTCGTGCTTCGGTGTGCAAGAAGAATCCTACTGCCCTTTGAAGGCATCACATGGTATGAGGTACAAGGAGCAATAAATGCGGTATGAGAAGCAATAAAAAGGTTCCTAGTGCCGTTCACACTTGTCTAGAGGTAGCTCTTCACATGGAACATGCAGTTGGAAACAAAACATCGCTTGAAGGACGGCAAGAGGTATCGGCGTTGCAAAGTGTGGTTAACTTCCAAAATGACCGCTAGAACAAGCGCATGAGGACGAATGTAACGGTCTAGAAAGTACGTGCCGTATCCGTTGTTCATGTTCGTAAATTCATGAAGACGGCCGGCAATAAGCCGCTGTAGTCGACGATCGCCCTTCCCTCGAAAAATTAAGCTGGATTTCCTTGATTCCTTCCGTCGTGAAGAACGGAACAAGCCAGCAAGACGAGTTAGGACGGGGACGTTGTCTGTTCAACGGGACGAATAACGTATTGGCTCGAAAGATGATACTGTGCCGTGCCGTTTCAGTGAGCGCGTGTGAGCACGAAGTAACGGTCTAAATAAGGATAGGAGATTCTAAAAAAAAAACCGAGGCCGAGAGTGCGAAAACCATCCTAGACCGATACCGAGACAGAGACTACCATAGGGCACCGAGACTCTCGGTTTTCCGAGACCGAGACCGAGACATCAACAAATCTAATTTTGGTAAATAAGTGGATGTCGGCTAGTAACGGCAAAAATTGCTGCCTTGACGTCTACTATGGAGGGTAGACATCCAAATAAGGCCTCCCGCCGGCGACGGCAGCAAAATTTTAATCAAAGTTGGACATATGAAAAATTTTCGCTGAACGGGGCCCTAGCAGCGCCATCACTAGGTCTCGATTTAGTCTCGGTTTTTCGACCGAGACCGGGACCACCAAAAAGCACCAAGACTTTCAGTTTACCGAGATCGATGCTGGGTCCTATTCCTGCGGTTTAGACTCACACTACGCCCACAATTGATTGCGGCCGCAACGGCCGCAACCACCGCAATGCGCCATCGCAAAAAAAGGTGCCCACAATAACCGCCGCAATGCGGGCGCATTGCGGCCGCGTTGCGGAGGCGTTTCAAAAAAATTTGAAAACTCCGCCGCACTGGCCGCAATGCGCCGCCGCAATCGAAGTTTACCAAAGGGGGGACCCTTTGGATGAGTGAAAATTGACCATCACCGATTGACTTCAAATTTTACCACGACGTTAGCCTTGGAAAAGCATTTACAAATATGCAAGTTATTTTCGAAAATTCCAACTTTTTTCTCGGAGCGTTAAAACTGAGTAGAAATGTCCAATATTACTCTAGTAACGGTTCTAGTGTGTTCCCAGCACTTTAAAATGTCATCGTTCATTATACATACCCACTAATTGGCTCGGAAACATTTATTTTCCTGCGGTTGCGGTCATTGCGGCCGCAATCCATTGTGGGCACCCATTGCGCCGCCGCAAAGTGCGGCCGAAAATGCGGCCGCAATGAGTGCCCACAATGGATTGCGGCCGCAATGGCCGC
>JNEY01000766.1:15506-50669 GCA_020875895.1 Aphelenchus avenae
GGGGGGGGGGCGTATCACGGGCCGTGTTTGAACCCGTAAAACGCGCAATTTTTTGTCCGAATTTTGCCCAAAATCGCCAAAAATTGACCGGATATTCATCGAAATTTGTTTAATTGCGCGAAGAATGGTGGTGTATTGTGTTTTACGTGTATTAGAACGTGTAATGCCAATTGCCGCAGTGTGCCTTGTCAGGAAGGTGTACCCGTCATTCCACGAGCAAAGGGTCCCCCCTTTGGATAACTTCCGAATTTCTGGGCTCATTACGGGTTCGAGTACGGGCCGTAATACGGCTACGGCTACGGTACGGGGGGCTCCGGTACGGGTACGGCTACGGTACTGGGGGTCATCCCCTATCTCTAGTATCGACGATAGGCAAAACATGACATTCACTATGTGTTGATATCATGTGTGCAGCATAAAAGAATACCCGTTTATCGCAGTTTACGTTTGAAGCCATAAGGTGCAAGCATCAGACGAATGACGACCGTTAATCGCTGGTCTAGACCGTACTTTTTTTTGGCATACCAACCTGGAAAGGGACCATCTTTTAGAAACGGTTTCGTCATGTGTTTTCCTACATTTCAGTTTGGTTCCGGTAAAAACAGCACATCCGTGAAGGCTCCAGTGTCCGATATGGCCGTCCAAGTCGATGTTTTATTCCAAATGCCGTTTAATGCGCCAACAATAACAAGAAAAGCATTTGCTTTTTCGATCATTCTAGGCTATTTCGATGCCATAATGGTGCTTAGAACGTTAGGTAACGTTCCGTGACATTACACGAAATCTTGTTTTTGGAAGTTCCGGTACGGAGAACTGGCGCGCCAGCGCAAATTAGCGTGACAAGTATTCCGACTGTGCCCACTTGGCCGATGTTGTGGTAGCGAAGCGCACGAGTGCATGCGCAGAAGCACGCAATTACAAACGAAAAAGTAAATTTGTAGCCTACTACTGGCGACAACAACGAAGTGACCAAGCTACTGCGCGTCGGAGGCGACACGAGTGAATTCTTTACTGATGAAGTCCTACCTAATAAAGTTTGGAGGGCGCTTTACGGATGCTTAATAAATCCGAATTTCGAAGCAGAATTTGGCAAAAAAAACATGGGCCCTCCTCTTATTCCCGCTAGGTCTTGTGTGCGAATGAGCGGCATCCGATGCCTAATTCACACGCTTGTTTTTTCTCTGTCCCATAAGTACGGGTCGTATAGTACGGTGCAAGGCATGATCGGATCACTCTAAGCCGGAAGCCGTCTGGACGGTACCCGCTTGCTCTTCTTGCAGTCGTTCGGGTTTCTGCGTAATCCAAGCGTCGTATGTCGCGCTCTTTGTACGCAATTTCCGACCCGGCTGCAGTCATTACAAAGCGAAACCCGGGTGCTAGTGGCTAGTGGACAGTGATGGCTAACTCATAGTGTGCCCTAGGCTTTCGTGCACGACCGGCTTTTTACCCTATGAGAAAGGAGTCCAGAGCATAATGGGAGTCAATCTTAATCCGGCATAGTCATCCTTTATCCAGTGCTGTAGCGCATTCTTCGTCGTCGCTGACTCTACGATGACGTCCATTGTGATCTGACTCAGTTCACTGTGCTTCTCAGCGGAGTAGGTAATCTAGGACAAGCCACGTTTATGCCCGTTAGAAGACCTCTCGTTCTTATAATCTACTCTTGGGCTTTTACGTCTCGGCGATGGCAGACTTTGCACTGACAACGTGCCTACCGTGCTTTCGATATTTGTGCTGGAAGTTCCTAAAACGCCTACGTTTTTGAACTACGTTTTTTTTTTCTTGTCATTGCTTGTTGCTTGTATGAAACACGCACTAAGGTACAAAATGCTTTCCGTTTATTATCAGCAGTAAGCATTTCTTCGTATAACTGAAAACGATCATACGCATCAATCTTCATTCTGCCTCGTTCACTCAGTCTTTTGCCGTTTCCTGACCTATCAGGTAATGATTAGTTAGGTAGCTTTGAACCCACGTTCCTATACCGGCAGATTCGATGCTGCGGAAGTATCATATGTCTGAAGGACACCGAACGGCACATGCCTAAACCTACGTAAAACCTAAAGTTTTTTTTTATGACTTCTCTATATTGCTAGCACGCCAGGATGCCAAAGACCGCTACGTGAGACACAAGCGCTTAAAGGGTCACCTGCCCGTCTCGTATTCCAGACAACAGCTGAAGAACAGGGAGACCAAAGGTTGCAGGAGGCACGTAGGAAGCCAACTGGATCACGTAGAAGTTCACTCTTCCACACGCATTCAGGCTGCTTCTGAGAAACTGAAAATATGTATGTTCTCAAATCCCGTGCGCTTACATGACCTCTAATGATGTATTTCTCCTTGCACTCCCTTTGCCGATCTTGCGTGCAAGGATTTTCTGAATAGCGTTCGATTGCGCCCCGAATTGCCCAATGTAGGTCCCGGAAAGTGATGCTATCGTGCTGCAAAACAGCTCAAGAGTCAAAGGAAGACCCGTGTCAACATCAACGTTTAGCTGAAAACTTTGCGTGGGGACGTGCGATTCCAGGGCCTTTTAAGAGCATCGAAGCAGTACCTAAACGAGCGTGAGCAGGAGCCTAAAATTGTCGTAACTTGCTGCATCCGCTAGCAGCAGTGAACAACATTTAGCCGACTTCAGTGGTGTTCACGGTGGGCGACCTTTTTGCATTTTTACGCGATTTGGGACATTGTCCCTTTTTGTACACACGAACCGTGCACTTTCATTCATGTTATATGTCTGCTTTTAATGTGATATTCTCCGTTATGTTTGTGATTAAGCAATGGTCACAAGTAGAAGCGACGCTTTATTTTGCTTTCCTTCGCATTATAATCACATGAGTTCCACTACGCATCGCTATGCGACGCCATGACATGCCGTGGACGCGCCCTTCAAGGGAATGCACAAGGAACAAAATTCATCGATGCCTGTTTGCAAAATATTCTCGTTAGGAGTGCATCACTTCTCGGGCCCAGTACATTGTAGCGGCAAAACGGACTGGCACTACCTGGCACGAGAGACCGTCACCTACATCGCATGTTCCAACTGAGCGCGTACAATTGCTAATTTCCTTAGCATTCTTACTAGTCATTCCTGCGGGCGCAGAGTTTCTTCGTCCGAAGCATTTGTTTCATCTTTCCTGCGAGGTGCGTTAGGTCTCACTTATGCTTCGTACGCCTCGAACTGCTTCGCACCTCTGCACACCCTTTCATACACCTCTCTGACTCCGATGTCATTCGATACCAGTTACGAAGCAAATCTCCAGTCCCGTGCAGTCTACCGTACGAAGTAGGGCTTGGAACAAAGTTCGGATTTACGGTTAGGAACATCGGAAACTCTATGCATTTTTTACTTCGGTAATTTTTCCGAAGTATGCACTAGATACAAGTCGCCGTCTTAGGCGCCTACCGACGAAATATCTTTTGCCCCTGATTTAACTGCGGTTCCGACGGCGTCCGTACTTTGGACACCACTTTGCACTCTTTCTGCGCACAAGCGTTTGCAAAGTTTGCCCAGGTTCAGTGCCATTTGCAGATTCACGTGCCGTGAACATTAATACCTTACATTTGCTATTGTTTCTCGAGTGTTCACTCAACAGGCTACGCTTCACCTGCTTCAAAGAACCTGAGGCTCAAAATGCGAAATGCGAACTAGCACAGCGTGCTTGGGTCAACCCGATACACATACCTGTACACAATTAGCGTCATTCACAAGGCTACAAATACGATGAAAAACGGCCGGTCTTTGCGATCGTCTCTAGTGCGTCAAGTGCACGCTGGAGACTTTCTGGGAATCGAGACTTTTTGACATAAGCTGCTTTAAACGTCCTGTACATCGGCTAATCCTCGGACTGGAGCATTGCCCATGTTCCACATATAGGCTAGTCAAAGTCACGGACTACACTGCTTCTGTCCGGTTCGATCCATTTGCTTGCGTCGTACGTAGATAACGACTTCCTTCCTTACAAAAGCTTAGAACAATTGTACCTATCCCGTGACGATCACTATTTGTAATCTCTTCCGTCGAAAGTGATGCGGACCTGAAGAAGTGCACACTAGGGTATGGCGTCGAATGTCGACTTAAGGGCCTAGTAAGGTCATCTCTTTCCTTGAATAATCAAGCAATACGGACCGCATAATGCAGAGCAGGTCTGCGACAAAGACCGAGACAGCGAGTGGCATGCTAACAGACGCCGTTCCGTGCCGCTTTTAGTACAAACGGCACGGAAAATGGGCATATTTTCTACCGTGCCCTTTTTCGCGACATTAAAACCTGAACAGCGTGGGACGGCATGGGAGTAGCACGGAACGGAAAACAGCACGGGGAAGGGGCCGCGCCATCTAGTCTATCGTCATCGTTTGCCTTTTGCAAGCGCCGAACTTACCGTCCTGTCAGTCCGACCCTAAGTCTGCCGCACATGTGAGACCGATTTGTATGCGCAAATAGGCCAGCACCGTGGACGCATCTAGTTAACCGGCATGTTATAACAGTTTTCACCGCATGGTCTCTTAGCTCATTTAACGAGGCATCTTTCCAGTTCACAGCCTGAGCCTGGTCTCTTTCCCCTCTCGTTCAATCAAGGCATTGCTTGTCGGTTCACCTGCCTCTTCAAAAACAGCTGTGCTGCAGATCTCGGCTATGCGATGGAGTCTTTCGAATAGTTAGCCAACGTCTGTTGCGAACATTCTTTGCTCTATATGCCCCTTTTGTTTGCATCAAAGCTGCTAAAAAGCTACTTTTATGCAGAATTTCATTGGCGGAGTCTATTATTGCACGGAACAATGCGCGCTTCGACGTAATCCGAACTGATCCTTAGCGAGCTCGGCCAACGTCGGGTTCATTCCCGAAACATTCAGAATCCGTAAATGGGAATTGCGTCGCAGGAAGGAGGCGGTTTCCGCCGCTTCCCGGAAGCCCCTGGAGGTTAATCCGCGGTGTGCTAAATGCGGCACCCAGGGAACCACTGACCACTTCGCCACTGCGATTGTTATCTTTGAGCTTTAAAGTCGACCGTGTACCTGGCGGCCAAGATCAGGAGGAGCAACCTGCAGGTATTAAGACAGTGCTTATTGAAAGTCCGTATTTCATGTCCAGTGGTTGTCTCTCTCGCATCAGTTTCGTCAAGCTAAGGCTCAAATCCACTTGGCTTTTTGGTCCTATGTCGAGCCGTTATGCAAGTTTATGGCGGTTTTCCTTATATGCATCTTAAGCCATAACTGGTCGCTTCCATTGCCCGAAAAAAGGTCCGAACTGGAGTTCGTCACGGAGTATCAGCACGGAACGGTAGGCGGCACGGAGGACGTATGGGCCCAATCTACCTTAGCTCTCATATAGGGCGCAACGCAAAAGCATAGGCACCACTACCTAAATGTGCTTACACTGGATTTCCTTCTTTCTCATTATCAACCTCCGCAAGTGTCGGCTGCGATATGACAATCAGAGATGAAGGCATCTTGTGATTTCTAAGGCATGGATGGGGAGCGGCTTATACATGCCGGAAGACACAGATCCCGAATTTGAGGTCTCTTGTTCTACTCGTTCATCATGCCCATGTTATGCACATACCTGACGAAGTTGTTAATCAGTTCACTGCATGGGACTCTAAGTCGCTCGTCATTGCTCAGACGTCGGTCTCAGCAAGTTGAGCAGGATGTTTGGTTGATGCCTGGGCATTCGTCGTCAAAACATGAACTCTTGCGAATATCCGGTGGCATATGCCTTAGAAAGTTCAAGGTTAAAAGGCGTCATTAGCGCCGCTATTTTGACTGCGGTTAAGGAGGATTGATGCAATGCTATGCCGTCTAAAGATTATTCCCGGGATCTACGCGGGACTAGCCTATGCCAGAAATACTAGATGTTTTTGCCGCTACGTCGACATTAGCGTTGTTGCTTAGAGTTCACTATGCCAGAGTTCTGAGACGGTGCAATGATGGCACGGTTCTAGCAGTAGTTTGGTCATTGTAAGCGACTGGCTGCGGTTCATCACCAGCGTGGTATGTTTCGACTAGTAGCGGCGACCTTTTCGCCGCTACTTAAGACGACATTTTCAAGGCTTTTGTGAGCAGTTCCCCGCTCAGAAAACGGAAATAAAACGGGAAGGCAGGCGCCTTTCTGCTTTCGTGTGACTGGTCATATCTGAATGAAAGCAAGTTTTCCCATTCTTTATTTCCGGTATAACGTCAAATTCTGTGTTTATCGAACCACCTTTTTCAAAAATTTCCGCAACCTTTTCGTCTGCCCGATTAAGACCGCTAACTATCCGTTATTATTAAGCCAGAACCTGCCCACGTCGTGCATCATTCTACATGCATGTATCGTCACTATACGTCCCTCACTGCGTCCCACGCGGGCGCGTGGGGCGCCCTGAAGGCCTTTATTTGTCGCTAATTGACACCTTGACGCCTCAAGGTTTTCCGACCCACGTCGTTGTTCGCTGTTTCAAGCAGGATAACAAGCGGGTAAGCGTGGAAAGTGCTCGCCTGTGTATAGGGGTTACGGTGACGAACCGTTCCCCCCTTCGGCGTCTCGCGGGAGTCTGTCCGTCTGTCCTAGTGACGAGAGATGTACGTAACACAGGGAAAGGGCGATGAGCAAGCATGTAATTTCATGTCGACAAGTTACCATTTCATAGTTTGACGTAGAATTTTTCAAGCCTTGGTACCAAACGAGAGATGCGACAGTACTCCACTTCTCGTGAAGCATCGCGTCACTTTAATCATAGCGTTTTGGCGGTAGAATGTCACGTTGATAGACATTAAATGCCGTCAGAGGCTTCTTAGTCCTAGTGGTTCCTGGTTGCATGTGTCCACTCTGGCTTCCCTACACCTCCGAGCACGTTCTTTCCCTCTTCTGGGTCCGCGCTGTGAAGCTTCCGGCCACAGTACGATAAAACGCACGGAGCCACTGGGGTGAGGGGATGGTTACCGTCAAGCCATAGCTCTGCGGATTGTTTTGGGAGCTTGCAGAATTCCTTATTCCTAAAAGTCTTTGCAAAGAATGTAAGCGCAACGAAAGAGGCTTCCGACATGATACCATATCCCGCGGGAAGCCGCATAATGAAGTTGAAAAGTTTCCCGCCAAAGGCTTCCACTGTCTGTCTGCCCAGACTAGTCCGGCTCTTAAGGCCCCTTTCCACCTACTGCTTCATCATCCGCTTCGGATTGTTCCTCACACTCGTCCATGTACTTTCGGACTGTTGCCTCGAGTGCGCCCACTTCTGAACCTTCGAAATTTGCTTTAACAGCGGCAGTAGTTCTCCGCCTTTTACGTGCTGCGCCCAGCTCTTCAAAGCCCCCTTTTTTGTCCAAATTGTTCCACCGAGTGCGCGATGAAGAGCTCGCAGTGGGCTGCTAATGGGCTCTAAGTCACGCGTTTCACCCATTAGCACTGGAAAAGAAGGCTCATTTCACGGGCCCCACTTCTTGCCGGGCCATCCGCCGACGGCCTTCATTTTTCGGTAGAACAGAGTACGCTCAGGCAAGGCTCTTGAAGAGTCCCTTGGGAGTCTACTGTCCACATCTGCCCACTTCAACCGTCCCACTTCCTGCGGGGACGTGGGCTTCCAAAGCCGCCAACGGACCGCTTTTTTATAGAACAGAGTACGCTATAGGCAAGCCCTTCGAGAACATACTTCGCATTGTCTAGCACAGAATCCTGTGGGAGTCTACCGTCGACATTTCCTCGACTTGGCTAAGCATGGCATTTAACACGCAAGTCCACAAGTGGACGCTTCAAATGCCGCGAACGCCCGGAAAACGGTGTTTGTCCATGCCGAGAAAAGTTCTCGATCGCGTGACGCCCAAGCCCATGTAGTTTTTCCGTGTTGTCCTCGAAGGAAACGTAATCACAAGAAACGTGTGGGATTAATGCGCTAGGCGGCGGTAATGCTCGTACTAAGGCTTTCCGTGGCCCCGAGGAATGTCACCGAGTTGGCGGCCTAATACCGTCAAAGGCCCATTCTAAGCTCTCGTGAGTGAAGAGAGCGTTCTCCACGTGACCAAAGGGCATTGCCCTTCCCAGATGCGTAGGCGTCATCCGAATGGTACCACGTCAAAATAGACAGTCGAACGTGAACGCATTAAAAGTGTTCATATGTCGCGAAACCATAATCTTTGTTGCGAGCCCGTCCATTTGCTTCTGTTGCTTCCCTGTTGGGCCTTAATGTCTTGCTTAGGGAACAATAGACTTACCGACGAGCCCTTACCCATTAAGCGCGCAAGGTTGCTTTCCATGCCCAGGACGAACCACGCATTATCAGCTTAGACCCATGAATCTTAGTGCATTTGCATTGGCAAATGCGTGTGCAGGCACGAGTCATAGCCACACATGCTGAGTGTAGTGACCTTTGAAGGAGGCAGATGTGCCCCATCAAAACGTGCTCACAACGACTACGGGCGTTGCCTTTGGCTAAACTGGTCACACTTGAAAGGCCCTAGGTTCGGACTAACCCAGCTCTTACATGAAAGATATGCGGGCGTCTCTACGTTAGTAACGTGGGCCGGCTTCGACCTACATTAATTTAATCTATTCATTAGGAAATATTTAGGGTTAAGTGCGTCTTTATGTGGAAAGTGTGAAAATGCTCTTAGCTTAGCGACTAAGTATGTGTTCCATTGGTCGGCTTATACCCGCCGACGCCCTTACCAGCGTTTTAGCTGTACGCATTGCATAATGAAATGGGGCTCTGAAAATGCTCATCTGTGTGTAGCACATCCTTGTAGTGCCTGATAGTGCTGTCCAAAGTGAACGCGGCGTCGGACTCTTAAAAACGCTTAGCGTTAGCCGACGACTGAGCGCCTCCCAGAGTCATAGGGTCTGTACAAAATACCTAAGAGTACCACCCGAAAATGCACTTGTGTTCTTGCGGGACATCTCAGTAGTGGCGTTTAACCTTCCCGTACATAAGCTGGCATGCCGTTCCGATCCGTCATAATGTCTTCTGTAAGATGCGCGCCATGCAACGCACTTTCCCCGTGTCCACTGCGTCATAATCGGATTAAAATCTCTCGTGGAACGCGTATCAGAAGACCGAGCCTACTTTGAGTTCCTGGAATTTCGCCACAAGCTTTACCTCCGGTTAGGATACGGTGACAGAGACGATCCTAAATCCCTGGATCTTTGACGCTCTTTTGGCATTAGTCTTCTAGAACAGGATGAGCTCTTATCGTAGTGTCGTCATTCGGATTGGGATCCGATTCGCTGTTGAGTCCAAGCTACAATCCTCCTACTTCTCACTTTGAAACATAGGACGGTTTGCTCGGTGATGCACTAAAGCTACTGCTTTGTTTAGTGAGGGAGCATGCCTACAAATTCCAAAGATCTGCCGTTCCCGACTTGTTTTCCCGTACGAGTGGTGTGCAGAGGTTATACTTTTGCGCAAAATGACCTAGATGTGCGCGTGGTACATCGGTGCTAGAGAGAGTGTAGTATTAGTGCTGATCATCGGTGACTGCGGGTACTCGGTTACTCTGTTGGGCAACGCTGTAGTTCTGGCAACATCCTTTGGAGATCGCGTTTGGGCGCCAGAAAACCCTTAAATTTTTCTGTCATCAGTTTCATCACAACTACCGTATTGGCTCGAATAGAAGGCGACCCTTAATAGTGGGCGACCCCTAATAGTGGGCGATCACCAAAAATTTCAAAGTTGACTTGTCACAAAGACATGTTTAGAACACGTTTTGGGCCATAACTATTAATCCTAGACGAGAACTTTTTGTCACGAAAATTTCGAAAAATTTTGCTAAATCCATAGGGGGACCCTTTACTACTTTCACGAAAGTCTCGCAAATTTGACCGTCGAAAAATAGTGGGCGATCGCCCACTATTCGAGCCAATACGGTAAGCTATTGGACAAACTAAGAGGTCGTTCCCATCTTACACGCTATGCGTGCATACCGCTTCGTGTGTAAGCCATCTGCCCCTCCCTGACGCCGCACGGGACTCGCCTTAAACGAATACTATTTTCGCATTCCCCATCGCTTGAAGATCCGTTTCGAGGCATATTTGGCAAAGATACCTCTTCCTTACGTGCTATGCCCATGCGTGCATACGGCCTGCTATCGCACGCAAGCAAGAGGCAAATTTTGGCACTTTTAGTGGCCATGGATTTTTCCTAGCCAGCCTATTAGGCTGAAACTTGCACTTTTACAGAACCTTCGAACGTCTATCGAAAAACACCAAACTCCCATTCGAACTTCATTCGCAATAGCGAACCTTATCTAGAGACGGACTTGCACCAGCCCTTGTGTGGCAAGGATAGAAACCGCCCGTTCATAGTTGACTGGCCTAAGTTGTCCGTCGTTTTCTCCATGTCGCTTCAGTACCCCGCCAACAACAACTTGAGCTTTATTGCGACTGAAATTCGCACTTGAGAAGCTTGAAGCTGGGACAAGCACTCTGCGGTTTAGCGGGTTTCTTTTGCAGATTTTGTTTACTTCAGTGAACTTCCTATGCACTGCAGAGTGCCGCGGGGCGTACTGCGTATTATTGACGCGAATCCGTCAGCATATTTTGGACCAGGCGATTCCGTTTCCAGTAGCACATTTCCTTCTTCCGGCACTGCTCACTTTTGTGACTTGTTCTGAGCACTTATAATGCTCGCACGTAGGCCGTACGTTGTAGCAAAACACGTCTCTATCGGTACTACGCACCAATGCTACGTTTTCATACGCCCGAATTTGCGCGACGTGGTACGATTTCAACGTTATGTTATTGCGAATACTACGGGGAAGTCATTACGGGCGCCAAAGTGAAGATCAGTCTGAGGACGTTCTGTGTTTTACGTCACGCTTTGCGCAATTTCAATGTACTTGCCACTTGTTTGTGCCCCTAAATTTTAGGAAGCCGTTGCACACACGAAGACAAACTGCTACGAAATCAGCGCGCCGCCTTCCTCATAAGTGCTAGGGACAAACGTCTACCATCCACAGTCTTGCAAATGCTTAGGAAGATAACTTCTATGATTTGATATTTACGGAGTTTTGAGTTGTTCCTTCTTTGTTTATGTCCCGAAATATCTCGGGCTTGTTAGACGGGCGCAGTCATAAAACATTATGAGGGCAATCTTGAGAGACTTCCTCATTTTCCCGCAAACATACTCGATGACGTCTCAGGTTCAGGCTGGTTCAGGCAGACGGAAGCAAACCGCGACCTCCACGCGGATGAATAATACCGCTCCCGAGAACGCAATTATCGTGCAAACGCCTGGAGAAACTAGCGGTTTTCTTTGACATTTTCACTTCAAAGCGCGCGCGATTTCATTGTCGACTCTTCGCGCGTGTCGAGTGTACGCGTGACATCGGCAGCAGGCAACAAAATAATTGGCACCCTCTTGTGCCGGAGGGGTTCGGCTTCTTGTCGACGCCCCAGCGGGGCGGGTAACCGGTGATTTTCGCGTCGCGTCGCGCAATGACTACTCTCGACCGTCGCGATTCCCGTGGATTCGGGCCTCACTTTAGCTGTCAAGTTTCAGCTTAACTCGCTCGTCTCGACGCGTCCCGCCGCCGTCTAGACGATCAGCAAACGAACGGAGAACATGGCCGTCACGAAGTCCTCCACGCGATCGCAGACGATGTCGACGCTCTTCACGCTAGTCTCCGCTATGCTCCTTCTCCTCCCATACGTCGTCCCAAGGACCGAAGGTAAGCAGCGAATGACCTCGATCCGCTTATGCTCACCCAAGAAGGACTAGGGGTTAAAGTGTGTCCTAGAACGACCCACAGGACACTCGAAAATTCCTAATACTTGACCATACAGAGACCTAATGATGGGGTGCCATTCGACGGTTAGTAACGATTAGCCTGTTCGGAAACAAGCGAAAATGCCAACGGCTATGCAAGTCGTTCATAAACGGTGGCCGCCTTTGACGAGGCATAGCCGTGTTCGCATCGTGAAGACAGGGTTAACCCCTCCCCCCAAAAAAAGGGTGTAACCCGCTATCCGTTAAGTAAAAATCAAACTGGTCGTGCGCAAACGATGCGTGGGCACGTCTCGGCTAATAGCAGCGCGACCAAAAAACCTTGGATCCTGTACTCAAAAGGCTTCCTACGATAAAAAATCATTGGCCAATACCGTAGCATTGTCGGTTCTGAAGCTGTTTTCCTAGCTTCGATACGCGTATGGCCTTTAGTAGAAACGTCAATTGCTAACCAAAACAATAGCTTACACTTTCTCCTTACAGCCCGCATCCTGCCCAGTCGAAGACCCACCGGTTTGGACCGATATAACGCAGCGTACGAGGTCGAAGCGGACGACTCCGGCGCGGATGCAGTCGTAGAGGTAGAGGAGCTCGATGAGGTCACGAAAAGCATGCAGGACGTTTGCCGAAAGAACTCGCTACGAACCGACGGTCGCCGGAACGACTTCTTGACGGAACTGTGCAGGTCAATTTTGTTTAACTAATCTGTTGGCGGGGTGTTGACTATTTGTGAAGAGATAAAACCCTTTGTTCCACATGATGCGACATGCTGTTGGCTCTTAAAGACGAAGCGTTCTCCGTTATAGCAAGTCCTTTCGTTTTGCACGTTGTAGCCGCCGGTGGACCTCAGCAACATTCAAACACGGCTAGCTAAGGCAGTTATTGGTTAGCCATATTAGAAGCTAGCCGACGACTACCGCTAATGCGCCGTTTGCTACCCATGTTTAGGTATGATGAAGCTCAACGGACGGTACAGCCTTTATGAAGACGTCCTGCAATAGTAGTATTTGTTGAAAAGACGCAAATGGCCAGTCGACTGAGATATCTCCTTGTATTCCAATATTTCGGGAATACTTGTCGACTAAATGCTGTCTCGCACATTCACAGCAACCGAGCATCCCACTTCACGCCAAGTGTACACACAACGGACATGCGATCCTGAAACCGGATATTAGACGAATCCTCCTCTTACGAACGCCATTATGAGGGTAACAAAGTAAGTCGTGTAACGACGGAGACGTCTTCGTATCTGGCACAATGCGTTCTTAAGGAGCTCATCCGGCTTCGCATTCGGCAGATTCATTAGGCTTTACGCCCGATACCTAAGCGTTCCTTTAGCTTGAAGCCTTTAGTGTGATCGGCGGCAGAAAATTACTGAAATCGCATATGATGACGTTTTAGGCAGCACTTACTTTTTGAGTTTCTTCGTTGGAGCCTCTTCCTGCGCTTCTACGTAAAGTTAAACAAAAGGTGCCACAGCGGGAAACTACACAATTTATTTTACACTTTGACACCAGCGAAGACTCGTCATTCGTTATCCGTGAGTCACCGCCAATTCGAGCTTTAAGTCAGCTCAGTTAAGCGCATGAAAGGACGTTCGATTCTTCCGGTCGAAGAAAAAGAGTTTCACGCTCGGCTGGCGGCTTTCGACGCTGATCGGCATCACGTCAAAGTCCAGGTTGTCCTGCATGACCGCTTGACGCCAGCGCGGTGCTCGCTTCTCGTGGCGGTACCTCGCGAGGGCGACTCTCGGGTCCCATCGCTCCATCGAGTTCATCTAGGGACAGATTGCGATGACCAACTAAGTAAAACAAACATTTTAGCGCCCTGTCTCTCTATGGATTGCGTGGTACGAAGAAAATGCACGCCACGTTGCATGAAACTTGGATAGCTCGTTTTTCGATTTTCTCGACGTCAGATCCACTTGGATGGCGCTTTGGTCAACGTAACCAAGGTCACAACGTGTAGGATAAAAGCTTTCCAAAACTTTTTGGAGTCTTGGATTGTTGCGACCCTGGGATCACGGGCATTTTGGGCGCTGTAGCATCTGTGCCGAACAAGGCTGAATTTTATTATTCAACTACCTTTCCGGCAAGACAAACACAGTTATCTGTCCCTAATTCTTGGTATGGTCAACCCTGTGCTGATTACGGCATTAGTCATGGCCCTACGAAGTGACTCCGAACAGAAAAAACTACCCCTTTTTGAGTATGCATGGCGTTTATTTTAAACTATATGATTCTAAGTCGTGCGTCCCACGTGTCAACCCGGACAACATAGCCTAAAGTCGCGGAACGCGGATTTCGTTAGCCATCATTTTTGCAGTGCATGCATCATATACCCAAACGGACGACCGAATTTGGGATACGTCATACTGCGGCACAGATGTCCCACGCAGAGCATTTGCACTCGCAGAAGGAAGTGCACGGTCCTTCATGATATTTTCGGCTACCGGACGGCTTTGTGCCAGTTTCTAAGAACACTAAGGCTGTATGCTTAAGACGGGCTTCAGCTATGATTTGGCGTAAACCCACGTGATGTTATGCCGGCTAGGAACGGACGCATAATTGGCACCTCCTAAGCATACTACCCAAGGTCCCCGCCGCCGCTCCCCACGCGATCTTTACCACTTTTACCCACCGCGAACGCTTACCGGGTAATTATCGGCCTTCGTCCTCGCCAGGCTCGTCTCTAGCGCGGCCAAAAGGAGCAGGCAAAGACCCGTTATCACCGTAGTAGACGTCATTCCGCCCGTCACAAAGAGGCCTAAAATGCGGGTGAAACTTTCCGTCTGAACGGCTCCAAATCAAAGCGTTTAAAGTACATGCCAGCGGTCGGCCGAGGGCGCGGCGAAAACGGAAACGAAAATTAGCGTGAAGGAAACACCGCGAGCATTGAAGACGCAAGCCTTGGAAGTTCCGAGAAATTGCGTGGACCTCAGAAATGTAATTGGACCCCGCGACGTAGGCCAGGAAGGCCCGAAGATGACGAATTCGATATCTGCGGGGACAAGCGAACGCAGCGGTTTTTAGCCCTCCCCCGCGGGCAATCAGCGAAAACTTCTGCCAGTGGTGGAAGTAGAAGAAGCGGTGATTTTGTGGCAAGCAGGAAGGAAGCACCGAGACTTTAAGTGGCGGAACCGGAATACCGGAAACAAAGATCACGATAGGGAAGGAAACAGCTTTGGGCAGTTAGCGTCGGCAGCTAGAGTCGTAGGAGGGGCGCAGTCCATCCGCTTGGTCCATTGGTCTCGGAAGGACAAACCTGTTTTCCTAGGTCAACTGTCCTTTAAACTACTGCATTTCTCTGCTCGGGGAGGGTGTCGGAGTTAGGTAAATTGTCTCTACCATGCATGCCGATCAACGTCGACTTTTCACTTTTGTCGAGATGGAACGTGCCTTAGCACAAGTGCAAGACGCTGAACTTCCTGTGTAAGCTCATGGCATAGCGTACGCAGTTATAACGATATCGTGAAATATTAGGACGATATTGGGCGGTCAGCGTCCAGCCTCCCTAACATGTGCAGACCACGAAAATTCACCACGGCGGTGCTTCCGCCTGTTGTCCTGCTCCGAGAGGAAATAAACGGTAAGTCAGGAGGAAGCGACTCTTTAAGATAACGAACCTGGCGTGAGGGACACGTGCGGGACTGAAGCCACTTATAGAATAGAGCTTTCATGCAACGATGCAAATGCCACCCATTAATGCATAATGATTCAATGATATCACCCAAGCGATGCATCTAGATCTAGTGCGGCTCAGGAGAAGAGCAGAAGAGAAGCAAGCGGCATTTTTCGGCCCCTCTGGTGTTGCGGGATAGCGAAGTAGTCGCCGATGATTTGATGAGAAGATGCTGCACCCGATACAAAAATTAAGTTGCTAATGGCCGTATTCGCCGATATGCTGTTTTGTAGCTTAACGGAAGCAACCTAGACACGCCAATGAGATACGAGGAGGAATCAAGTCAACCAAGTTAGCCAGGAAGAAATCGACAAGACGCACTGGACACAACTGGACAATCTCTTACAACGTGATGATTCTACAGAGTCAAGGGCCCATCGCATGGGACTTATTAATGTCGGATCTACCATCGGACACCTGTTCGATATTTAAACCGTCAAGAAACATTGACACTGGTCTTTAGGTCTCGAAACCAAACACGCACAGACGGGTCTACTCGCCGAATTCTGCGACATACTCAACAAAGTTACGTTTTTTGTCGTCGCGTGTTACCGCAGTTCGAGGGTCTAAGCAAAGCAAATGAGCGCAATGGCACGCTTCACATACTGACAGTTGCATCACACGGAAAGTGAGGGCAGAAGCTTTCTCAGCACAAAAACACGGTATCCAGCCAGCAGCGGAAGCACACTCTTCCAGACGTTTTTCATGCGTTTCCAGAAGCCAATCGTGAGTGGTATGGCTATAAGACACCCGAAACCCAGACATGACCGACGTCAGTAGCGCAGTAGATTTCACGCTCGGTTAGGAAATTTATGCGAGGTCGCTCATGGAACTATCGGACCGTTCACGTATGACATCAGTCGCCGCCTAAAGCTCTGCTTAAACAAGGACATTATGTCCAGAAATACAAAAATCTACACGATTTTATTGCTATAGTCATTCACCGGCGCAGTGGCGTACCGACAGTGGGGGCAGGGGGGGGGGGCATGCCCCACCCTAAATTTCGGAGTGTCCGAAAAGTAGCAAAGGGGGACCCTTATGATTCCGGCGGCCGAAGGTCGGCGTAAAATTATAGGTAAGGGGGACCAAGGGAGATTTTTTGGGGCCAGAATCTTGGCCCACTCTAACCTCTTCCCCCCTCACCCCAAATTCGGATCCTCGGTACGCCACTGCCCCGGTGGATGCGAACAACATTAGCAGCGTCAAGCAGGCCGTGGTGACGAAACCGGAACCCATCTACCTGTCTTTAACAAACCCGCCGTCTCTCTGCGTTTATATTTTCGGAAATTCGGTGGGAGCCTGGGCCCTGGTTCAATCCCACTGGGTCTGCCGGTGCGTAAAACCATCGAGGTTCTGCGACTCCGGTTATGAGGGCTACCAACCGTCTCGCCGAAATGAGGTCCACGTACTCGCCGAAATTCATTTGTCACATGCCTAACTTCGGAAATCGGCCAACTGCAAGCAGTACGAGCCCCACTATTTGAAAGTATTTTTACTGTCCACAGAATCCTTCTGCAGCCCATTTGTTGACGTCAACAAGTTTATTTGCTAATCGCTTCGCTGCAAAAATACCCCGAATAAAACGCCCGAGGCGACAGCAGCGAAACCCACTGTCGTGCCCTTCTTGGAACGGAACGTCATGAACAAACAGTTCAGTTTCATTCGAAAAAGATTTAGTGGCAAAACAAGAAATTGCAACAACTTATATTGCCAAACAAGCAATTTGCGACGATCACCAACTAATGTGAGTTCATCGTCTCTAAGAATTCAGACCGTGCCTTCGCCGGTCTGCCCCACCATCGATCCCTAGGTGTAAGCTAGGTTAGGATGCCATAGATCCAAAGGACAGGCCTTGATGTGAGCCGATGACATACCGACGGTAGTGGCGTGAAGTCCTGATGCATCCTTACCTAACACCCCGGCTACAATGACAGCGGATTCCGCTTCCGGGAATCCGGGCCCGGAATCCCGGACCGGTGCATTGTAGCCACCCACCCCGGAGCGGACTCGAAATCCCGGAATCCGGGGCCCGGATTCCGGGAATCCGGCAGACTTTCCGTGAAATTTCCCGGACAGCGGGTTCCGGCCCGGAAAATATTTCCCGGATTTACTGACGTGTTCGAAATGCAATCCAGGCCCGTATTCCGGGGAATCTGAGACGTTCAAAACTTTCTTCCAACTCGTTCAAGACTTGTGAGCAAATTCAACCTGTACGTACTAGGGGAACCGCTTTAATGTGTGGGACATACTGACAAATTAGTACAGCACGGGCACAATTAATTTTAAAGATATTCGTCTTGCCATTCCACGGCTCCTTCGCCGCTGAAGTAGGCAATGAGCTCTCTCCGCATGTTCTGGGCCTCCTCCTTGCTCCGATTTCCGCGTCCGTTGCGAACGGGTGCCGACTCCAGCGGCTGACCGCCCACTCGCCATGCTCCGTTGTTGTCGTCGCCGGCATCCGCCATTGTGGCCGCTGCAGATTCGTCGATGCAGAAGTTGTGCAGAGCTGTCACAGCTTTGACTATGAAGTCTGCGTTGTCGTCGTTCGTCTCGATTGGCTTCAGCAGGATCCTCCATTTGGTGGCCATGATCCCGAACACGTTCTCGATGACGCGCCGACCTCTACTGAGACTGAAATAGTACTTCTAGACTACTACTACGCGAAGCACTTACAAACCGGTAGTTGAATCGGCGCTCCGCTACGGTGAGACCTGTCCCGGCACCATGACGGAGATGGTGCTGTGGGACACGCGAAAGGAGTACTCCATCCTCCGGTAGGGTGTTCCGCTTGCGAGGAACGCAAGCGTAATCGCTAGTCGCTGCTCTGGACCGACTGGGGTGCGGATCGAGGACTTGCCAAGCCTAAAGCACGTAGAGGAGGAGTTTTGTTTTCGGACGGTCCGGTGCTACCTGTCGCCGATCAGCCCGAGGAGTAAGTCGAACGCTGTGATGCCCATGCGAAAGTAGTTGTGGAACTTTGTGGGGTCACTACGCAGTCGAGGCATCAGCTTTTCGAATTCACCCTCGGTCGCCCGCGAAGCAAAGATTGGATGCGTCCAATGCTTGCGGCGTTTCATGCGTCGTAGGAGGAGTAGTGCTCGCAGAACTTGGAGCCGGTAATGCAGCAGTGCGATTGAACGCGTCCTCATCTGAGCAGAAGGTGTCTTCGTACGATTAAGCCGATTCGTACAGGTAGGAAGCGTTCAAGACTTTTGACCGGATTGCTACTGCTGCGCTGGGTAAGTGTTTAATCATCGCGTAAGTGGGCATGCCAGCAAAATGTGATGTGCACAAACAGACAAAGGCAATCTATCGGTTGCTAAGTAGCGAAGGATGCGTAGGGAAGAGAATGTCGCCGTCGTTCTCGTTGTCGTAGTGGATCTCGTGGAGCACGTTGGACGGGTTGACCTGGGCTGGCGGGACTGCGTTATGCTGCCAGCATTGCGCCTGGTACAAAACGTTCGACATCTGCATTCGAGCCCAGTTAGCCTGCTGGTCGGAAAGCTTCTGCAGCGACAGGCCGATGCTCTTGCCGAAAGCGATGTTCTCGTCGGCCTCCTAAATGGTGTAGGCATGCGTTTTTCGTTCAAGACTTTCGCTTTTTTCTACTTCATCTTCACTAGTGCTTACCTCGGCCATCGTCGCCTCGAGATCCTTCTGGGACCTCTCCAGAGTCTTCAAGATCTGGAGCTCTACGCTAAGCTTTCGCTTCTTTCCAGGCGCGGTTCCCGGAGTCGACGGCGACGCACTAAACTCGCCAAGTACGCTATCGAGATCGTTCTCCTCGTCGAGGTCGTAGTCATCGTCGGCCAGCTGACGGCTTGCTTGCGTCCGCACGACTAGCGGACTGCTGCGCGGCGAACGTACTACTTTGGCTGCAATGGAGCAGGTGTGGTTGCTGAACGCCGTTAAGATGTAACTCACCCAGCACGCGGCTCGCACACCCCAGAGTCGAAAGCCATGGACTCGAAGAACTTCCACGTCACTTTCGCACCTTCTCCGGACTGCTTCTTGCGTTGCTTGGTGTACTCGTCCTTCAGCACTTGCCACGCATCAGACGCCTTCTTGCCAGCTGAAAGGCAACGAGTATGCACGGCGTTTGGGTCCTTCAACTATTTTGAGCCGTTCAAGACTTTTGAAGAAACCTACTTGGATAGCCTGCCGATTTGGCGATCTCGTTCCACTTGGCCGCCTTCGCGTCCTTCAGCTTGAAACCGTCGCATTGGCGGTCCCACAGCATCGGTTCTTTCTGCACCTGCTCAAGCAGATCGAACGTCTGCTTGTCCGCGAACTTCACCTCTTTCTGCGTGGACATGACCCCCGAAATCGACGAGTTCGACGACAAACAAGCGCAGTTGGGAGGAACAAAGTGGATCCCAAGTCATGCAGTCATCACCTACTCTGGCGTTTTGTGTCAAGGTTTCCCTTCGAAACCTTCACAGCTCAAACCACCGTTCAGTGCTTAAGCAGTTTGGGCATGGTGGAACCCAACAAGTGCCTTCCAAAAACGCATAATACGTTCAAGACTTCCGAAAGTCTTGAAAAATAGGCATTTCCCGGAATCCGGGGTTTTGAAAATTAGGATTTTCTCTAATTGCTTCCGGGCCCGGATTCCGGGACGATTTCCCGGCAAAGCGGACGATTTTCCCGGAATCCCGGAATCCGGCCCGGACTCCAGCCCGGACACCGGGCCCGGATTCCGGGAAATTTTGGGGGTGTTCGAAATGAAATCCGGGCCCGGGATTCCGGCCCGGAGTCCGGGCCCGGATTCCGCTTCCGGTGTCATTGTAGCCACCTTTTCCGGGCTGGATTCGCGGATTCCCGGAATCCCGGATGCATTGTAGCCGGGGTGTAAGCGAAAGAATGTCGAGTTCACGAATTTGACGCATGAATGCGTGGTGGAACAAGCGGCATGACATAGACTATTTGCATCGTACAGCTATTCGATACTTCTGTACCGTCGAGAAGATGTACGTAGATCATTACAATTTAGAACGGACAGACGGCAAAGAACTACTCGAGGAACAGGTAAATGCAAGGTTCTGAGTACTTTGAACGCTACGTCTTTGTTGTCGCGAGAGGCCTGAGTTAGTGCTTTAGACCATATACATATCCTGGCAGAGCCATAGAACACGATACATACGTCCTCATGACAAAGCACCAAAGCGCTTCATTGTAAAAGGTCATAGGAGGGTCTGAACTAGAGTTCCGACACCGTCATCGTGTCTAAACGTTCGCCGTTAGCGACGCTTTTTGAAAGAACCATTTAGATACTTTCGAAGCCATGTAGACAGGCGGCATTCAGAATTACGTAATGATCAAGGGTGAGCTTGGTCGCGGGGATAGCGGAAGGGGATAGTAGGCCACATGCGCACATGAACACACGCTCTAGATCAGATTACCCGCCGCGAGCCGCCTCTAGAGCTATTTTCACTCTGTTTGCCAAAAACGGCCGAAAATCTCTTGGAGGTTGCCTGCGGCAAGCCGTTCGAACGCTCTGCCATTTGGTTTCGCTGTCCTAATGTCATGGATGCATACTTACAAGGAGCTTTTGAAACGGTTAACATGGTTGAACTAGTTGTGACGGTCACAACCGGGTAAGCGGGTGGTCACGGCAGTAATCACGACTGATCGCTTGCGGTACGAAGTGGTCCAAAAACACTTTGCGATTATATGATATGTAAGTACTTTCTGGATGTAGACAAAGGACACCTTACTGGCAACTAAGTTGTTACAGCAGTCGTTTCCGTATTCTTTCTCTTAATGCTGTGCCCGATCGGCTGCTTACAAGCGTAGCGACCACAACCGTGGACAAAAAACGACAATGTAAACAGCAACAAAAGTTGGTTCCCACCGCCTCCGAAAAGCGAGAAGATCCAAACGGACAAAGATGGGTCCGCAACCGCGGGTCAAACAATGTCAACCGCAACCGGGGCCCCGGGCCCTACGCCGGTCACTCGGGCCCTTTCGTATGTATTCGGTTTTCCGAAATCTGAACTGAAAAAAACGTCAGAACCCTGACTTCGGAATATCTGAAATGCGCAAAAATTCCTGAAGAAATAGGTACGCGCCACACGCACACACACTTTAAATTCACGGAGTTCTGAAGGATCGAAGCTTCAAGACATCCTGTTGTAATCGCTTGCGCTTTCAACCTGCGTAAAGGTCAAGAAGGATGCCCTGCTCGGTGTCGATAACATCCAACAAGCAAGTTTAACTGGGAACGGACTCGTTCATACGTTTCCCTTAGGACTACGACCTGATCCACTGCTTCTGCAACGACGAATCCCAATGCAATGGGGTGATGCCCACGAACCCATGATGATTTACTAATGAACACCATCGTCCGCGCTCTGATGAAAGTTTTTTTACTGACTATTGTGCCGTATCTTGAAGCGTTGCTCTAATAAAAAAGTGTTCTTTGTGTTTCCTGATTAGACCAGTGACATTGCAACGCGTTCCATTCGGTTGTACTAGCCTCTCGAGTGCGTTAACGCGCACGAAGCGACGATGGCCGGGTCTCACCAGAATGGTGTTGTATAAACTACAGCATGGCTTGGTGCTACTGTTCGTAGAAAGTTCAATATACATGGATTCACTTTTTTCACTTTCGGAATTCGTTTGAACTTCATGCTTCTGTATGCAGTACTGCTTGGTGCGCACGATGCGGTACCGCTTGGTATGCATGGCTGCATGCGTGTCGAACCGTGGCATGCTACATGCCATGCATTTTCCTAAACTCTTCTTGTCGACTGTCCATCTTCGCCTTTGCCGTTTCTGTTTGTTTCCTATTTGCCGATACTGTGAGATAATCATCTTTCATTATGAGATCCATATACGTATCGCATCAAAGAACAGAAAAGTAACAACAATAAATACAGCTAGAGCTACTCGAAGATGATCGGCTGCGACATGAGGCCGGGTAGGACGCAGAAGCAGCCGGCCGGAAGCAGTATTTCTTGTGCTTCCTCGAGGTCCAACGATGTCCTCAGTCTTCTCCATTCTGAAAAGGAATAAGTTTGTTCAATGTTAGCGCATAAAACAGTCAAAAAGCGAAGGTTCTTCGCTACGAGGGCGGTTAAAAGTTGCTGGCGAAAGACTCACTGTAGATGGTCGAGCAGGACGATTTCACTGCGCATTGTGAACCCTCGTACGCACAGAAGGAGACTTCAAACGGACCGTCGTCTTTGATCTCAACGAGCTCCATTGTGCTTCTGACGATCGCTCTCTCGACTTTCGCCTTCTTGTCGCTGACCTCGAGACAGGGCGCGGCTCTTGCCGACGTCGTATTCGAGGAGAGGACGAGCTTTGTCTGCTTGATCAGCGACACGAGCTCGACGTCTTCCGTTGGCGCATCGCTGTCCAGGTACCTGGCAAGGGTCATGCATGCGGTGAGTTCGAAGACCAGGCACGCGAAGAGCTCTAACCTCATGATGAGCGAGTAGGAGTGAATGAAGTTTCTGAAACGTCAGTTCTCACAGTGAATGACACGGAAATAAATACCCGCAAGCACGTTCTTGATACTGAGATCACGCGGCCTCGTTGATACATAAGGTGCACGGAGAGGTTGCAAATATGTTCGTCCAGCACAAAGGCAGTCGGTAAGTATCGTGAGGAAGTATTCACACTGTGCTTTGCTCTGGCGTACATGACGCATGTTTTCAGCGCTAATTATCCGTGACAAAACAGCTGTAAGCAGTGATCTTAGCCCTCAGTGCTTCCAAAACACAACATTTCTCGGCTTGTTCTTGGTAATTATGATACGGTTTCGGACGCATAGGAAGGACGGGTGACTAATACCAGGCATTCAGAAGTCCAAATGCACAGTGTGGACGCAAAAATTTGCAGCGCTTAGCTGCGTTCGTATTTATGCAGCGTTCGCAAGCACAGCACTCGCTGAAGTATCCAGAGAGTTAACTGAAGTAGCGTTCAGCGTGCTGCGTTGCCCTTTCAAGGTTAAGAAGAAGGTGTACTACCGAATCGTACACCTCTCAAGTGTGCTCGATGTTTCTACGATGTTTTTAAATGCACTTTTTCGCGAGCAGTCCATAATGAAGCGCCTCATGACTAAGCTGAGATGTTCATCCATGCGCGCCTTCCGCTCTAATCTTGACTACAACACGCGGAAAGTAGGTCAAGGGAGTGCGTTTCTTGAGAATTAGGGACCAGTTTGAGCGAGGCAACACTTTCCGTGATACGAACGCGTCAAACCGACATCTCCTCGAAACTCTAATGATCAAGCAGAACCGTAAAAACGGCAGTAGTACACGTGCACGGGCAAAACAGCCTTGCGCCCCGCTAAGAAGCGATCAGGCCAAGCGATGTCCTTCGAAAACAGTGAAAGTTTGGCGGTCGGGTCTATTAGCCGGACATATATACTGAATCTTCACGAATTAAATCTCTCTTAAAATCTCACTGATTTCCGAGTCAGATTTAGCAGCAGTTTTTCGAACCTAAAGCCCTATTTGGTAGCTTACAGACGCAAGCGCCGGAAGTTCGCATAGCTGAAAGTCCGAAGATATTCCTTGAACGTTCGCTTATGTATCTTAGAGCACAGGGGTGCAATTTTTGCAAAGTTGAGAGCACCCCTCCGATCAAGCAGCACAGAACGAAAGAGAAAACGCGAAGATATTGGGCCCGAATCTGGGCACAGCGAAGAGTGAAGTTGTTTCGCGGTACGGACGACTGGCTCCGTTGCCCTCCTAACAGTTTTTCGAAACTGTTAGCTAACATCAAAACCGCACGCCGGAAAACACTCGAGCGCTTAGTAGTCACTTTTTGGGCTTAATCCCACCTTTTAAGTCCTTCAGATGTGACATGCAATGACGCCCAATGCCTACGAAATTCTCTGAGCAGACTTGCTACTCTTAAGTAACCCACAGCTGCGATGCAAAGTTGACTCGAGCCAGAGCGTGTAAGTCAATAAAACAGTGAAATTCAATTTCGAAACCCCTCGTACTAGTCTAGACCTAGGGCTTCTCGGAAATCTAGCGCACCAAGTGACGCCTTAATCATTTTATCGTCCCCTCTGACCGCGTTCTGCGAGGCCTAAACGCCGTTAGTCTTTTGCGAGATCAAACTTGTGACGCTTCCACGTCACAAATCGCATTGCGATAACAGTAATTTGCTTAGCCCACGTCAAACGACAGTGTACCGGTCGCGCAGGGCGGAAGCATAGAACCGGAACCGTGCGCGGAAGGCAAAGTTCAAAGTGCGGCCCGTGGGGAAGAAGAATGTCAGGCATGCGCGAAAATGTATCATCGAAAGAATGAAGAAACCTGCAGAAAAAAACGGATGTTTGCAGCGAATGACGCAGTATTTTCCTTACTTACGGAAGGTCATTGCACCACCTGCACCAACCTGCGGAAGTGGAATGTGTTACCACTGCACCTGCCCAGCGGTTCGAAGTCGTACGTTCACAAAAAGGGTAGTGGGGACGATGGGCACGAAGCAGTGAAAGACATAGGGTCCGGGTCCGCCTTCGTATGCTCGTAAACCGTAGCAGCGAAAGACCAAAGGAGCAATCAGGAAAAACGGATGTTTGCAGCAAATAACGAAGTGTTTTTCTCCGCTGGCACCTTTTTGCAAACATTACGGAAGCGGTATCGGTTACCACAGGGCAAGCCATCGGCTTTGGGGCAATACGTCATGTACCATGCCCGAAAATGGTCAAGTGGTTTCGAGTTTAGGTAGGAAGAGGTCAAGGACCTGGCACCGTTGGGAGCGGTGGCCGTGCCGGCTTCTGCCAAACGACGACACGGCCGTGGGGCCTTTGTTGAGCCGGGGACACACAAGCTGGACCTTTCGATTTTACGGAGTTGCCAATGAGATTTTTTCGCGAAGTCCGCAGTTCAACACAAGTGAATCGAGCGAGCGCTCCTTTGGTGTAGACCCGTAAACGTCATTTGTCGGCCGTCTAATGGGACGAAGAAGCACGCGCCACAGAATGCACGCTCTTACGGTTCGCTTGTCCATGTGCTACGATGTAGCTTTTTTTCCCCTGACTAAGATCATTAAAATTAAGGCTGCGCTCACACAAATTAGTGCGAGAAACAGCTAAGATGACGGGACCGCATGAGTTCCCTGTTAAAACGGCCGCTAGTTAAGCCTACGCAAAATTTGTGATATGTAATGTTGTATGTTCGCTGGCAAGCGCCAAACGTTGGGTGATCGCTGAATGTCGCGCCGAATTCGAGTTCACATAACGAAAGCCAAAGCGCTAAGCTTCTGCGGCAAAGGCACTCTACGTACACTACACTGTGCTCTACATCTATGAACCTGCAAGAGGGGTTGGGGGGGGGGGGGCAGGGCACATCGACACTCGATTTGATTCGCATTTGGGTAGTCCGAGCAGACAAGAACCAGAATCAGTTCGCCTTTAACACGGCACCGATGCAGATGCGGAAGGGAGGGAACTTATGAATGATTGCCCAAGACTAGCCTACGGCTTGGAAACCGCCTAGCCTAGCGAACCTACCTCGGTCTGGTACCCGCCACACATAATGAGTTTTGACATGACATTTCAAAATTCCAAAAACGTTGTGCCCCAATTTGAGGGGGACAACTTGAAGTTGTTGACTCTAAACAACAAATTGTACGAAAAACATCCAAAGTTAGGCTAAGCGTGATTAAGCCTACATAAGGGTACCACCTACTAGTCAAGCGTATAGACCTCTAAGGACATTATTGCGATATGAAAGCGTGTGGTTCACGTGTAGGCTACGGAAGCGCGACATAGCGGATCCTTGCAGACGCATATAGATCACTGCAGAGCACGTTAGGTAAGTGGCACTGGGTCAACAAATGCGAGGAACCCGCCTTTCCGCTCAGGCTATACACTTAGGCTTCGAGGCGATGGTTTAGAAAGGCTATTCATACATGAAGCATGAATGAGCGGAAATGCGGGCTCCTCCGTCCAACTTGGCAGAGCTTCTTTGAAATCCTCATGCGCTACGTAAAGCCGCGAAAAAGGTGATGTTATTCGAGGAGATTTTGCGGACGTAACGTCCGGTTCAAAGACGAATTGGCCGCGAAATACGGCAGGAAACGTGAGTGGTGGCTGGAAATGGAAACATGTACGGTAGTTAGAGCTTATGTAGCTACGTACTAGAAAACATAGGCAATATTGCTACGGAGGCGGACGCGAACGAACCCGAAGATCGGCAGAGAACAAACAACTTTGTGCCACTTCATTCACAACGGCAAACTTTGTTTTCCTTTTTCCATGTCTTCCGCGAACCTGTCCGCCATAGCACGAAAACATGGTGCAAGGAGCAGCTGGGCGCGTTTCTCCGTAAATTTTATCCGTTTTGGCCGAAACAAATCTCGTTTTGCTCTAACTTCAAGGTTTCTGAAGCGTTTAGTTGATCGTCATCATTATTGGAATGACTCGAACCACTCCCTAAGGACAGATGAATGCATCGTTAGTAAGGCATGGAGTATACGTTGTGCCACCGCTTGGTACACTCGTAGCAGCGCCATTCGCGTAAAGATCACGCTCGTGCCCTTCTACGTCCATTCCACTTGGCAATGAGGAAGGTAAGCCGGGTGCCAAGCATGCGTTTGATACGTAACCAGCGTTTGGGCGATGCTAAGCGGCCGTAATAGGGAGATCGTGGCCTCTTCAGAGGCAATTGCGGCAAGGTCAAAAGTCGGTTCGTTTCGGAACCGAAATGGGGACGGTACGCGAAGGATGGTGAAGTGTCAAAACAGAAAAAGAAACACCCACCTTTGGCCAAAGGTTGCAAAAGAAGTACGGAAACCCCCCGATGAACCGGTGGAAAAAAGCACGTTTAGGACCGACGGTTGCTGCGAAAAAAAACAAGGGTTGCTTTCAAGATAACGTCGAGATCTCACAGATGTTTTCATTACGTTGCCAGTACCAACGCTGATGCCATAGTCAGTTTGTTGACATGCCCAGTGAACTGACTAAGCACATGGTAGAGCTAAGTACATTAGTTACTCTAGTGCTTCAGCACCCTTCGAAGGTGTCCACCTTTTTAGCCGTTTAGTAGTCTTTGCAAGCGCTAAGTGCACCAAAGAAGACTGTCATAAAATGCGAGGCTTTCCAGGAATATCTTAGAGTTCGATGGAAATGTGCAGATCTTTGGGCGGCTCTTAAAAACAACAACCCGCTAAAATCTCGGAATTGTCGTAGATCTCATCTTACCTCGAGGAGTGCACGAAATTTGTAGCCACTTACATCCAAAAGCAGAAGGACATCTGTTCCAAAGGCTGGTCAACAAAACACCGAATACGTAAGTCTTCTAAGAGCGAAGCTGTATGCTCAAAGTACATGTAAATAGTAAGGGTAGTATGCCCTACTAATGACGTGCCCAATCATCGGGCCTTTAAAGACCTCGCCATATTCAAGGTTGCAGTTGTACCAACGTCCTTTTTCTATGAAAATATGGTCTGTGCTCAGCAACTCTCAATGCAAAACCTGTGCCACAGCATTGCACAGAGCATGCACAATTCCACAAGGGTCCATCTTCAAAAGTTTGGCAATGGCCTCAGGTGTGCGGAAGTAGGATTTTTGGTGCTACCTACCTAACACTTAGGTATTCTTGTAAGGGAAGCCCCCGTAGGCTTTTCCAAGAAAGGATATGACAGTGCTTACGCAAGCAAAACTGAAGGTTTCTACGGATGTTCCAATGGAACCAGAAGGCAAAGGATATGCGCGATAAACGGGAATTAAGCCGCAATATATGGCAGTGAGATACATATCCAGCTTGTCGAAAGGACAACACGGTACCATTTGTTCTGAGCTCAAGCCACTTCAGCACCGTGGCGTTTGAACAATGACTTCCGGATGCACGAAGGTTGACGCTCTAGCACTATGCGCCGAGCCCAGGAGGAGGGAAACTTCACCCAGAATAGGGAAAAAGTAAGGGAGAGTTTTCCTCGCACAGTGTGGTCAAAGCGTGCATCGCCGGCGTCTGCCTAAAAAAAAGTCCCTCGGAACCCACACTATTGTTTTGCTCAATCCTGCCTTCAGTAGAAACCTCTCGAAACGTGCAAATGTCCGAACAATTTTTCTAGCAATGTGTTCGGCTGATTACCCCCTCCCCCCTCCCTAAAAGGACACCCCATTTTGCAACCTAACAGCGTACCATTGCGTCTGTACCAGCTGAAGAATTAGTCAACGGCTTAAAAGTCATGACTTCCTTAGGGACATGGGAAGTCGAGCCAGACATAGAGAAAGTATAGCCAAAACGGTAATTCGGGCCACAGTTTATATGCTGCTCCAGCTGATTAAGAAGAGGTGAACTGAAGCCATATGGCGGCCACGCAGTGGGAGGATGCGACTAAAAGGCTCTCCGTCTATGGATGTACCTGCACCAATACGACGTAGGTTCGGCAGTGAAGCCTATGGATGAGCAAAAGGGGCGCACATTTCCGTGTACTCATCACTTAGCGCTAATTAATGAGCTTTATCTATGCACTAAGGTTTCCGTCCCACTTTCAATGGACAGCAAAGTACTACCATAGATAGCCGTACCGAGGTACCTGTGTTTTGCTGAGAAAGACTGCTTAAACTCTGCCCGTACTTATATTTTGAGCGCGGCATTAACCCATTAAGCTCCCGACGCGTCCAGCGGTCCGCCTCCACCAGAATTTATACGTTATAGCCTCATGGACTATGTCGTGGCTTGCACCGGTTATAATTCTCGGCAGATATGACGCCATTTCAAGTCATGCGCGGGCAGGAGAACGCACGTAGAACGACCATAAAAGTGACTTCACTGCGGGAAAAACCACATGCGATTAGGCTAAGGAGTTAGGAAGTAAAATCAGCCCCTTCGATGTAGAATTCGTCACTCTTGCGCAAGCTAGACTGGGATGGCATCATTACCCTTAATCTTGGGATTCAAAGAAGGAACGAAGAATTTCAGACAGCTGGAAGTCTTAGGTTTCGATGTAGCTGCATCGCTAGCTTGTCGCCAATCTTAACCGTTTTTTTGTTGTCCAGGCCTTTTTTGAACGTTCACGTTGACGTCGGCTTCCTTGCAACCTACTTGCGGAATTAGCGAGAGCACCTAGCTGACGCGGTCCGTGTCCAAAGAGTGGGGCTTAAACTCATTTCCGAGTAAACTCTAGGAACTCGTTTGCAGCGAAATAGCGCTGCAGCCTAGCGCTGCGTAGCCTGCAATCAGCAAATCGAGGGTCGAAGGATGCTATTACCATCCCGCTTTTGACCTTTCGCGGAATATCTGATTTCTGTGACGTCCAGATTAGCGCAGACGAAACGCCTATGGTACGACGGCAGGGATAATCAAAGGATATTTACCACCCCTTGCTTTCTTCAGGCACGCAGCGAGGGCCGATAGAACTCCCGGAAACTCGAAAAGTCAAAGGAAAATTAAGCCATTTTATTCGTGAACACAAGGAAACAATAAAAATTTCCCACGTATACCGCCAGCGGCCGTCGAAAACAGCGATTTCTTATATGAACTACCACGAAAGCGGCCATTTTCCGGGTGCGACAATGATTGCCCCCGGTGAGCGTAGGCGATGCATGCCTAGTTATGGCCCCGCCGGCCGTTGTACTTGTTCGGAAAGGCAGCGTGTGAGTTTGCTGTTTCTGAAACTCCCTGGAACCACAGAAGACACAGCCCAAAAACCCTTTTCGCAGTGGGACCGTCAAGGACTAAAAGCAACAGGTCGCCACGAAGCTCCGACGAGCAGCTAAAGTAGCAAAACTGAAGGCGCAAGCGAAACGACATAAAGCCCTTTGACATTGCGCACTATTTAAAGCCCTTTACGTTTAAGCATCTCCTTTTCAAACGACAGTTTGAAAGCGCTCATCAGCGCCCTGCCCACTGCCCATGCATACAGCTTTGCCGGAAGGATTCTCAGCGATACTGCGTCATCACATTTTGCTTGGAGAGAAGAGTATGCCTCCTACGAGGTGTTACGAAAGTATGTACGGGCATCACTGTATTCAGCATGATCTCCTGGTTCAAAAACCAACGTGGCGTATTTTCGGACATCTGCGCGAACGTCCGCGAAAGCATTTTGAAAAGCTTCGTTAGTTTCGGATTCACTCCCGGAAATGTTACGAAGCGCTTACCTCAGCAGCGATCTTCGCTCCCGGATGCTCATTCGCTGCCAGCTGACATTCCACTCGGCACGTAGCAAAAGTTAAGCAGTAATTATAGTTTTTTAAGGGTTCGTGACGTCAATTACCTGAAGAGAACGACCGCGGGCCAGGCAAACCTCAGAAAATAAATTGTGGGGTATATTTTGCAACTTTTGCCCGCCGATATGCAGAAACGCAAGGAAGTTGCAGCATTATTAAGTTAAAGAAGTCGCTCAGGTCGCTATATACGTCGTGTTATTCCTTTTTTTCACATGACAGTTGGATACTTGCTGCCAGTCAAGGTCGGGAAGAGTAAGCAAAGGGGGGGGGACCCTTACGTTCCCCCCTAAAATCGGATCCTCGGTACGCCACTGTCGCATAATGGCCCGCACTACCGTACCGTACTGTGCTGCACGGAGTACGTGCGAGTGGGGTCGATACGGTACGGATGCCGGTTGCCAATCTTTAGTTGCCAGTATGCAACATGGCTGTCAATACGAATAAACCTTCTACCGCCACCTAATCCTCCGAGTACAGAAGAGTCAACATACTCAACCCGCCGGCTTTTCTGCTGATCCACGTCCACTACATGAGGCTTAAGGCTGCGTTAACGTTGCTACGTAATGCTCACATGAACTTGCATCCGGCATGTAGTCATGGAACTGACTAATCTTGGCAATAAAGACGGATCAGCACAAATTACCGTATAAAATAGCAGATTAATACTCAGAGTCAGTGTGACCGTAAAGGTCAGGCGATGGCAGCGGTTGCAGCGGGAGGCTCCTTCACTCGGCACCCTTCGTCACATGCATGTCGTGCAAAGCTTGACGCGTCAAACGGAATGGACAATGAATGGAATGCCGATTCGCAATTATATACCGCTTTGTAGCGCCCGGGGGTGTCTCGGAATGGTGTCGGTCATATTCGCAATTCGGGTTCGGAAAGTGTCCCCTCTAGTCGGAATTCGGAATGGTGCACAGAAGTGTTGGGGCCATCGTCGTAGGTGCTCCATGTGCTTCCGGGTAGGCGTATACGCACGTAGTAGAATGGGGACTGGCCGTAGCGCCATGCCACGAAGACGCATACCTAGTACGCAGCTAGTGACTGCCTGACGAACGGATCACGCCTCTGATCCCGACTGATTAAAGCCGCTGATTGATCCCACGGCACTGATCCCGTCACGGCTTATCCCGTGCTTTTATTCCTTTCTCACCACGGAGGAACGTTCGCTACTTGCGCCGCCGCTAGCGTGCAAGCCCGTTAGGATAAGATCCTGCCGCTTGCGAGGTCATGCTTCACGCCGTGCATTCCTTTCGCGACCTTTCTCGCGAACTCGTCATCGCTTCTAGCCACGCAGCTAGCTCGCAGCGGATTGATCTCCCGATCCGATCCGCGTCATCTTCTTGCACCCTTAGAGTGTCCCTTGTTATGCTGAGACACCCATGTGGCATACCACACAACACCATTATAGGCCCACGAAGCTCTCTCCGTTCAATGGGAGGACAGGCGGAAGTCCGAATCAGAATAACATTCAGAAATACCAAGCAAAGTTCGCCCTTGGTGTTTGTTGTACGGCATTTTATATGGTTGGATTACTTAAGTGCTCAAGAAAGACGCCCGCAGAAGACGATATAGCAGAAAACTTACATGTACCAAAAATAATGTCTTAGCGGCGCTTAGCGGCGTGCAGTTTAAAGTACATACGGAATGCCGGAATACAGGTGTTTTTTGGTATTCAGGAACGCAAAACACCGTCTGAGCTCGGAATTCCGAGACACCTCGGGTAGCATGTTTTGGGGCCAGCACGCTGAACATGAAGGACTTCTTATGGGCTCTAGCATGGGCGGCAGAGATAGCGTTTTCACAGATAACATTCGGGGTGGGCGGTAAAACGCATACGAAGTACGCACCTTCTAAAAGAATAACGACGATAATGCATTTTCAAAAGCGCATAGAATTCAGCTAATTTATGTGGGCGTACAAGAAAGCATAATTTAAAACATGTGGGCTTAAATACTCGTGCATTTGGCTGGCGCAGTGATAAAATGAATGAAAGCGCATGGTGAAGGGCGGAATATACATGCTCTGAACACGGCTGAACGTGTAACGCTTGTAGTCTTCTTTGATGTAGGAACTTCGACTGAAGACTGAATAGGTCATTTAATCTGCTTCGTCATTTTCAAGGTCTTGAGCTGGGCTTCTCCGAATGTGTCGCCACGCTCGTCATCTGAACTAGCTCGTTACGATGTCTTTTAAGCTCATGCTGCTTAGCGTCATAGCGACATACACCTCAAACGTGTGCACGACACGTGTTAGTAAATGAGTTGCGCCGATTTCAGATGAATTGCATAGCGGCATTCGGCATCGACACAAAAAACTGCACTTGAATCTGAGCAAGGTTCGTTGGAGGAAAGCTTGAGGAATGAAGGGGAGTATGATGTTGTCAAGGAGGTTGCTGATCTGTCCCTGGAACAGGGATGGGCGGGTCTTGGTCTTGGTCCTGTAGTCCGGGAGGTTTTAGTCTTGGTCTTGGTCGTCGAAAAAATTCCGCCCATCTCGACTTTTCGATGGTCTGCCGCAGTCGGCGCCCGGACCAAATTTTAGGTCTAAATCATAGAATGTGAGTCAATTTCGTTGGAATCGCCTGCGGCGGGCTAAAGCCCCCGCAAATCCGGCCAAATATCGAAAATTTCTTACTAATTCTTTGCAAATATCTTTAAAAAAACGGCAAACTGTGGAGCTAACCGTCCCTGTTTTGAGGCGGAAATAAACTGAAATCTTGGTCTTGGTCGTCGAAAAATTCCGCCCATTCCTGCCCTGGAACTTCTTCGGGCTTTGAAGTTCATGCAGCAAAATACGAGTGTCCATCTACGAGGCCGCACACGCGGCAACTAAACGAGTCGGCCATCACAGTGTTCAAGGACCGTCGCACAGCGAATGTGGACGTAAAAGTAGATGCATATCTATCGCAACCTGGCCGTGGCTATTCATTCGAAGGAGACGGCTCGTGATGAACTTCGTTGTACTTATTTTCCTGTCAATAGTCCTTGCTGCGTCAGCATTTGTTCCGGCTGCCCCTCCTAGCCTACTAGCTTGCCCAGGTCCAATTGTGGACTACTATGAACCGCTTTAAAAGTGTTATTGGGTAAGCAACGACAAAATTTTCGGGTGTCCGCATCAAGTGGCAAACGAAAAAAAACTTTGATGTCTATAGGTCATTCGTCGGCAACCGCTCGAAACAGCAATGATGATTTGTTCGGCTCAAGGCGGCAGACTGGCATCGATTCACAGCATAGAGGAAAACGACTTTATCACAAGTAGGGGCTTCTTAAAGCATGTCATACTTGGTTACGGCACCGTTACCATGGAACTCTAAGGCACAAAAACATCGTACTATTTTGCCCTCGTTTAGCAGTTGGCGCTTCGGACCGTGTCGACCGCGTCTTGATTGGCCTGCGCGCTTCGAAGTCGACGAGCTTACCGAGTCGACAGCCGAATATCGAATGGGAGTGGACTGATGGCAGTAACTTCACTTTCGCAAACTGGGCGCCGAGTGGGCCGAGCAACGGGGACCCCTTCGGCAAGATGGAGAAATGCGTCGAACTTCATACGACGGACAAGTGGGCCTCTGGGTATCGCGGCCAATGGACTGAAGTCTCATGCGACAATGATTACTATTCCGTGGTCTGTGCCGCACCCTCCGGTAGGTAACTCTCGGTCGCAGTGACAATAGATCGCAACCAGGGCTGGATTCTGATTGGATTTTCATTTCAGAATTCAGAATTCAGAACGTCAAAATCAAATTCAGAATTCAGAATCGCCAAAAACGTCAGAATTTTTGAATTCAGAATCAGAATTTGGTACTTTGCCAGAAAGGGAGCGCCCAGCAACACTGTAGCGTTTACAGGTGGTGGGTAGGGTAGGGCATCTTACTAAATTTGATAATAGGGTGGGGGAGCCTGGTCGAGCCAATGATTGCGTATTCAACACTAGGAAAAATCGGGCCGCCGATAGCGCCGCCAAGATCGAATTTTGGCCATATTTCTCAAATTTGCGCCTAAAATTTCGTTGGTGTCGCCTGCGGCGGGCTGTTTTGAACAATGTTGTGAACATAGTTTGACCACATTTGGAGGTGTGGGTGGGGTAACAAACAGGGTTGATGGCCAGGATTGGACCTGGACCCAAACCCCCCGGCTTCCGGGATCGGGACTAGCAGTCCGTGTGAGCTAGTGTATGGTACTTCTCTGTGGACACTAAAAGAGCCCGCCGCTAGGCGCCGACCGACGAAATTTTCACAATAGTTACCCAAATTTTGGCTAAAATTTCGTTGGTATCGCCTATGGCTGGCTTCAGTGGCATAGCCTGAAAGTTGCGACGAAGCCGCGACTTGGCGACGACCGGGACCGGGAGCCGAACCCCCGCTTTTAGAGACCGGTACCGAGAGCGAGACCCCCCGCCCTACTAACAAAAGGGCCTGTAATGATTGTAGACATGCCGTGCGGCCCCGAATAGTCGCAAGTGTGTTAAAGGTGAAACAGGGGATTGGCTCGTGAGAAGTGTTTTATAAACAACACCTATAACGAAACGTTGTCTGGAATATGGCCCGCTGCAGGCGATATCAGCGAAATTTGGGCAAAATTTGTTAAAATAAGTGTAAAATTCGTCCGGGAAGCGCCTAGCGGCGGGCCATTTTACCTAGTGCATCGG
>JNEY01000766.1:50808-61536 GCA_020875895.1 Aphelenchus avenae
GGGGGGGGGGGGGTAAAGCTGCCCAAAATGCACTAGAAAACATACGCTACAACCCTACAATGCAGTGGCCCCGACGCACAATACTGTCAAATGAGCTTGGCACGAACACGCGAACGTAAGCCCCAAACTCGTGTTCCTTCCTCTGTGGTCGAGACAAGTACTCATCCGGGGTACCAATGATTTTGCGCGCATTACGCCTCCTTGTTTCCTCGGGAACGCTTTGAGACTTCAGTGAACAAATTGCTTCTACCCGGTCAAAGTAATTTATAGGTAGTTCGCGGCAACGTGGGCGCTCGGCTGAACCAGTGGATCATCATTCTTGCTTTTACCGTCATCGTCGTACTGTCGCTGAAAAGTCAACTCAGGCGTAACTATGGTAGCTTCTTTCCCAAGCAGCCTAACGATGGCGATGACGAAGACAGCGAAGCCGAGATAGACTACGAGGAGGATGTCCGTAATGAGTGTTCGGACGATGAAGACTTTTCGTTCAAACAAGACGAAGAAAAGCGATTCGACGACTGTTAAGCATCCGGTTTAAACACGAAATTCTGCGAGCATTTACTCAACGCTTTGTCGGCTTTAATTGAATCATCCTCATCTACCTATTTTGCTTAAGTAAACAACCTCCGTTTTCATTGGTTCCAAGTTGGAGGCAATGCTTAGCACAGATTCTAACTACGGTGCCGTGCACTCACGCAGCACATGCGTCTCGCACTGAACGTAAACGAAAGCACACAAGTACAACGTGTTTGCATTCGGTGCACTTAGCGGTTGCTTCCCTAGACACGTAGTATAATTTCTTCCTCGGTTCGGTGCAGTCACTGGAAGTCGTATGAGACTGTAAAAAAAGCACTTTATTAAAAGAAAGTGATAACATATACACGCAGTAGTAAGCATAGGTGTGGAGGCGGGGGAAGGGGGGGGGGAGGGGATAACAATCGAGCACGGGAACCGAGACAGCACGGAGGATCCCCAGTCTCCCTTGTTTTGCCGGTACGTTTTTAAAAATGTTTTTCCTCAACGTTGCTGTGCTGGTACACATTATACCTGGGGGATCCGCTGGTGGTAATTTTATTTTTTGAGTGCAAAAAGCTGTATTTTTACGGTTCTATGCTTGGTCGAATAGAGTCCCCGAGGTTCTAGTTTTTACAGGCGCAAGTTTAAATGCTAAAAAAATTTATTCCTCATCCGAACTGATCCTCTGTGTGTCTAATCGTACTTGTATCCTCGTTGTCTTCTCAGTTATAGCTTCAGATTGGATGTCCATATACCTAGATATGGCTAGATGTGAAGCTATTAAAGGGCTCTGTTATGTCGAAGAGGGCCCCTTTGTGTAAGTTGCGAGCCGACATTCGAGATTTAATTCACTTATACTTTGAAGCGATGCATTGGAGTGGAGTATCCGGAAATCTGTGGCGGCCAAATGTGGCAACAAAAAACTTGTGGTTATTAAATGAACGGAGTATTCGAACAGAGACGTGTCATGGTTTATCCTGTTACTTCTGTTTAATATGACGTTTCTGATCGATTATCACTCACATCAGACTTACCTGAGTCGCGGACCGAGCTCATTCCGTGGACCTTTCGAACTTTTTCAGTACAGCCGACATTCGTAGAGTTTCGTTTACCGTGGGATCTGATCGGTCCGGGAAATTCAGCTTGGCTTCGTAGGTTTGCCCTATCGCGGGGCGTGGAAATATCGAGTATATCTGGTGCTTTGTGTACGTGTTTATCTCCGGTTTTGCAGGGGAGACTGTGCCCTACGTCTCGGTTCCCCGGGGATACACGTGAGCGGGTCGGGACGGATGGGGACCTGGTTGTTGCGCCCCAGGCGTCTTGTAGTCGTTTCGCCTCAGCGTCGCTGACTTCCAGATCGATCGCGCCATTTGGCCGCGGCTTCTTGGCCGGTGGCTCGTCTAAATTAGGCTTGATAGACCGGTGTTTGGGAGGACGTTGGCAAATAAATGTAGAAGAAGAGGCTTTTCCAGAATAATATGCTTATTTTTTACACCTGACGTAAAATTTTGATAGATATTAACGGTTTTCATCGAATCGCAGAAAGACCTAAATTTTGAAGGTCCTCGTGCCATTCAAAAATTTTCCGGACGGCATTCATCTCAAGAAAATTTTTTGCTTAAAATTCTGGCCAACTGTGAGAGAGAAATGACCATGTTTCGTTGAATCCCAAGAGCGTCCTTTTGAAAGTTCCCGCGTCATTTACCCTTCCATCCGGAATGCCATCGACATTGAGGGTTTTGCTCAGTGCTCGTACCTTCGGGCTCTTGGGCTTCGGCGTCCGCTGAATTCAGGTCTTCGTCGCCAGACTCGTATCCCGGGTCCTGCCTTTCCTCATCGGTAGCGGTAGTGTCGGTTAGAGCGAAGCACTGCAGGAGAGCGATGCACTCGTCATACGGCTAAATAGCACTGACTGGTCCTTAATTTGCGAGTCAGTTTTTTCTTACGTTGTACGGGACATGAAACTTCTTGCCGTATCGGAACGACGCCGGATGGAAGTAGTTGCGCTGCTCACGTGTAGCAACTTTGCGCGACCGATTGTGGTTGTGGCCGCGCTTCAAGGCGGTGAGGCCGTGGCTCGCCCGCGTCGCAAGTCGATCCGCCTGAAAGACACATGGAACTACGGCAGGACAGCTACGAAGGTCGATAGCGACCGTTCACTGGGAAAAGGTCAAGTGAGTATGCCCGTGGCTTTAACGAGTTATGCGGATAACTTTAAGCCTAGACGCGGTGCTTTAGTTTAGGCCTCGAATGTGGGTCTTGTCTGTCAAGCCAGCGTGCAAAAATTATCAATGAATTTTTAGCCCTTAGGTGTATTTTGTGGAGGTAGGCACTCGTGCCGTGAAAACGGCCGTTCCCGTTTTCCGTGCCGTGAAAAACGGTACGGGTCACGGCACGGGGGTCTCAGCACGGGTCGTCTCACGGCACGGCCCCAGATTTTTGCCGTTTCCCGTGCCGTGCCGGCCCTTTGTATGCCGTTTTAGTGCAATGGCTTGAAAATTCCCAAAACACGGGCCGTCAGTAATTCCCTCAGCACGGGCCGGCTCACAGCACGGGAAGGGTTCCGCCTATCTCTAGTATTTTGTGCTTTTTGGCATCAAAATCAAAATGCTAAGAAAAGAAAATCCGTTCAAACGCTGAACCTCTAGCACATGGTTCCATGTTTATAGGCTTATCCCAGAGCCCTTTGAAATTAGTATAAGCTCTGATCTTGGGGAAACTTACCGCTTGAATGCCTTCATCGTCGCTTCCGGCGTAGACGTGCTCGAAGCGTACGCCTTTCGGGAAGTTCTCCGCCAGCTGGATTAGCAGACGCACTCCGTTGTCGAAGGTCTTTCCCTGCTCGGCTTCTCGAACTGTTCCACGCTCTATGATCTTCTCCATCTTTCCGATCGTCGCCAAGCAGTCGGAACGGAGAATGACGAATTCGCCTCTGAAATTCAGAATATTTTGTGGTTTCTTCAACTGTAGCAAATTAGCCCAAACGAACTCACTTGTATCCTGGCCAGTTCCAGAGCATGTCGAGGGCTTCGGTGGCCGCGAAGACTTCAGCCTCGCCGCTCTTGATCCCCGCTTTTAGTTGTAGGAAGCCGTTTAGCGCATGACCCGATCCGAAGTACACTCCGATACCGGCGTGTTCCTTACGAACCGGGGCGGATGCGTCGGTGTAGATCTAAATTCGTTGGGTCCTTCTAGTGCGAAAGTCATGGGGAGTTTAGGCCTAACGAATAGTGATTAGTATGTATGTTGCAGAACGTTATTTTTCAGCCAAGAACGTTCTTGGTTGGCACTTTAGCCAAGGACGTTGTTGGCTACAAAAAAACAAGATTGGCTGCAACTACATGTACTTCGGCACACAAGCCTCTGTATCGGATTCCGTTCGCACTAACTCCTTCGTACCGTGAGCCGTTCCATTCTGAACCCTCGTACGTTTTCCGTCCTTAAAGTATGAGACGGATGACGGAACGGGAACAGAACTGCTGTGCCGCCCAATAAAACGGCACAGAACGTCATCAACTTCGTTCCGTACCAGAACGGTACGGGGAAAGCGGCATGAAGACCGGAACGGAATAGGATTCGGCATGGATGCCAAAGTCTACCTTATTAACAGTGTTTGCAAATCAACGAGAATTTCTTTCAGGCATCAGTTAACTTGAAATGAACCGTGCGTGGTTCATTTCAGGATGTGAAGGAAAATGACTTGTACACTTAGGGCTACGCATTGAACCAGAATTTCTTGAACGCTGAACCGAACGGGTCTAGTTCAGTTCAGTTACGTTCAATGGTCTACATGTTCCGCTAAACGCTGGTTATTATTGGCTTACGTAGATATTCCCATCCGAAGTGTCCATCGGCACGAACACGCGACCACCAAAGGTTGCCATTGTCCAGAAGATGATGTCACTCCGCGGGTATTGCTCTGAAGCACGATAATGAGTGCTAATTGACAACAAATGCACGGTCTGTTTATGTCAGTGAAGTGAAGAATTCCGCGAAATCCGAGTGACATTGGTTTATGATTCAAAATTGTAATAAGATAGGTGCAACAAGCTAGCAGCTATGGCATCATGACGTATAAAACAAATTATCTAGTTGTCATCCCGAACGTTCGAGAGTCTTACCCGAACAAATGCAACCAGAGAAACCCACAAACGTGCGAGAAAAAGTCGACTTGTGCGTCATAAATCAGGGCAGGGAGAAACCTGCTGGTGTATTTCCCGTTTAAGACAAATAGCAGAAAAAATAGGTTGCCATCTCGAGCCGCCGACGATGTCTCCATGCTATCAATTTCCGCCAAATCGAGAAAGATTTGGAGTGTAAGCGAGGAAAACCACGTCTTTGTACTGTGTAAATAAGCATGAGGTGTAGGATACAGGAAAATCATTTTTACGTTACAAGAGTGTCGCAAGTCGGTGACACGTGTGCAAGCGCAGTTGAGTCGACGACTAGTGCAAACAGGAAAGCACCGAAAAGGGACGCGGAGGAGACTGAGCGCTGCACTTGCCGCGGAGGAAACGGGGCTATTCACTGCTGGACGGAGGGAACCAGTGTGGTGCAGCGCGTAGCAACAGCGCAGTGAATGGAAGACGCGAAGTGTGGCCCGCCCGGACCCTATTCGGGCAGCTGCGTCGGGGTCGCGGCGAAAGATCGATGTGCTACCGCAAGAGTAATTGTCGTCGCGACGCAGGCCGCAAGATGAGGTTCAACAGAGAAATTCCACGCGAGCCGAACGCACAGATAACTGCTTTGGCGTTTTTATGCTTTAATTATATGTGAGAAATGCTCGCAGACTTCGTACATACATGTCCAGGATGCCGTTGCAACTTTTCGGGTTATTGTGACTCAACTGGCTGTAGCAGTTGATGTGCGCTTGGGTTTTATGTTAAGTGAAAAAGAAGACATCAAAAAAAGCCGGACGAGGTGAGAGGAAATTTGCCAATCCGTTGTCTTATATACCTAGCGACTGTGGAAGGCCTTTAAAGAACTTTACAATCGTTCGGCGGAGATTGACGGTGACGAGGCTTTGGATGGTACGAGCAAGTGCAAGGTGGGCCACAGGTCGTTCAAGGCGTCAGCGGTGATGGGCGGACGGCGAAAACAACCGAGAACGATAAATCGTTTGCGGCTAGAGAAAGTGATCTACCCATTTGTCTCCCGAACTTTCGATCCGTTTAGTCGGCAACAAGGGGTCAACCACGAAGCCGACTGAAGTTTCGTCGAAGGGGGTGGTATTCATTTTTTATGTTACTTACGCTTCATCGCGATTTAGGATGCAGCTTGATAACATTCAAATTTTTATTCGTAAATAGGTCGCCACACCTTTGGCACTTCGTTAGTTTTGGCTTGGGCTTGTGTTTACCACAATGTCATCAGTGCTCGCTGCAGAAGAAACCTTAATCCATATGGTCGTGTGAAGCTTAGAACGAGGAGAAACTTAGCAAGCAAGTGACTCAAACCCGTTTTCCCTATTCTACTGCTATGACTAGCAGTAATCCACTTTTGACATCCATTTGAAGCATGGTCCAGGGCCCGAGGGTTGCGTCCGGTCTGGCCTATCCAGCTGTACGATCCTACTCCGAGTTCACGTGCATTCCAAGGTTTACTGGTATGCCGGCAGATGAAAGTTTGAACATTTAAGAAGTGGACGATAATTCGGAGAATACAGAAACTTTCGCCCAGAGATACTAGACGATCGACATCTCGTGCTTGAAGACCGCGTTATCGATGTCCTGCAGAGCTCGCAAGAAGCATGCGTGGCTTTTCTCGCGTATCTTCTGGAGGCGTAAAATGATCGCTTGGCCTAGAAGTCAATGTATTCATTTGAAGACGAAGAGACGGAAGGGAGTTCAAGGTATTTTGCAGTCTAGGGGAGACGTCCTTTGCTAAAATGTCAGGGAGAATCTGAAATTTATTGGACGTTTTGCGTCGGCAACATTTGTACCGCTTATGAAAGCACATTTTTCTGAACCTAAGCAACAAAAAGTGGGCTATAAAACCACGGAAGATTCATTTAGAATGGTGTTGCTAGTTTCTAGTGAAAGCCTGTTTTAACCCCAGACGCGGAACGTAGTATGGGATCATGTGACGATGCTCTCTTTTTGTATCACGGATAGGAAGAGGTGTCATGGGTACGCTAATGTAATATATAGTCCAAGCAACGCGCTTTATCCCAACATGCTTATAGGCCTAACTTAAAACGTCGACAGTCCTATTCCTGCATCTTGGTTCAAAGTCTGATTTAGGTGGACGATCTTACTAGGCTCTAGGGTCTTAATAGTAGAAGTAGGACAAACTTAGAGCCGTACGATCGGTGCGATCCGCATGTTTTACCTCAGTCCCTGCGCTGAGTTCAGCAAGGAAGGCCTGGTTCAAGGGGTCAACCGCATCCTAACGGTTGACCGTAAAAACGTACCACTGGCTTCCACAATGTCCGCATCGGCGGAAGCTCCAACAAGCGTCGTCCGCGCCACTCGCGGGACGTACGGAAGCGACGGTCGTGCAGAGGCGTTGATGGGACCCGATAGAGCAGCGGATGGAGTTGCAGCAGCTGAAGCTGTCTCGGAGCGGCCAACTGCGGTGACGCGCTGCTTCACGTCCCAGAACTTTACTTTCTTCCTGACCTCCGACTTTGGTGTTGCGAATCCAGATGCAGCCGGCGGGGCAGTATTTCCGCTCGCACTGCTGCGCTTGAGAATCCCCGGGCGGTTGGCATCAGTAGCCTTCCCGAGGCTGGACCCCGCTGGAGCAGGTTCATTGTTCTCGACGAGTTCAGTCGGCGGAGCAGCATCGTTCGCCTCAGCAGCATGATTCTCAGTGGATTCAGACTGAAAGGCCGGAATTATTGAGCGCTTAGACATACGGATAGGGCGGATGCGTTAGAATGAGAATGGAGCGCGAATAGCGGGCCAGTTAGGAAAACGAGTGTAAACTGATTGTGAAACCCGTCCTTTCGGTTTTTGAAACTCATGTGGGACGCCAAAACTGGGCCATCTAATCCAGTGAAAATATACATGAAACAGTCATGCGAAAAACAGTGCAGACTTTGCATAGTAAAAACATGCTAAAGTCATGTACCTGCTCCGGGACAGTGACTGCCCGAGCGGCAGTGCTCCGCAGCTCGTCCACCGTATGGACTACGAGGTGCTCCAAATCGCATGTGCGAATCTCTTCCCACGCTGGGGCGTCGTCATCGTCGTTCTGAATATAGGTAGGATGAAATTCTTTTATGTTTACGTTGGCGATTAAGTTTGCTTACCACGGCCTTAGATGGCTTGGACGCAACGGGCACCTTCCATCGAGCCGCTAGCCGCTTTCGCGCTTCGATGGTCGGAACAGGTTGCTGCTTGTAGAACTTTTCCATTTTCATAGTAGTAAGCGCGTCGAAGCGCGATCCTTCTCGGTAGAATGGTGAGCGTCCTTCGCCATTAATCGCCTGGGACGTACGATTAGCTGATTGCGATGCATAGACCTAAATTGGTTCCGTAAATGGGACCTGCATTCTGCTCCGGCCACTCATGGAGAACGTAACGGTATCCGGCGATGCAGGGGGAAGGGGTCTGATTGTGTCTGGTCATACTTGAAGGATTACCTGATCTAGTTTACCACATGACGTGACCTGGCTGAAGATACCGCTAACGTCAATTTGACGATTGTCTACGTCAATTAGACGATTGTCTTTCCCGAGACTAACATTTTTGAAAACTAAGATTGAGAAAAAATGGCAAAAAACGCCACGAAGCCCTATTCTTAAAGGAATCAGAATTCGTAATCAGCATCAAAACTGCGTCTAGCCAGGGATCTGTACGTTTATAGGGGGACAATCTTAGGGGTGGGGGAACAAGTCGCCAGTCTCATGGAGGGGGAAACTTATAGCCTTCTTTCGAAAATTTTCGCCGAACACAAAGGGGGGACCGTTTGTTTTCGTTTTTCCCTCTCATAACCGACAAGCGGCCATTATTTTTATGATTCCTTTGCTTAGGACAAGCCATTCAACGAAGGTTATGAAAACGCCAATGAAGCATTTGGAGATGCCTTGACGCTGGATGATGAAAGTTACCTCCCCCCTCCCCACAAAATTTTCGGTCGCTTTTCCCCCACCCCCAAAATTCCCCCTATACCGAACTGATCCCTAGCCAAAGTTACTCGCAAGCGGGATCGCCGCCAGGGAGCGGAAAAAAGAGCGGGCGTACCACTGCGACTAGCGTTTTGTCTTGTGCAGTGGGAAGTTGAACTAAGACGCCAATCAGTTAGCCAGAACGAGTCCTGATGAAGACGCTTTTTTAATGCATACGTTCATTTGTGCGTAGCATTTACTTACCGCCTGGCGCCGCTTATAGTACTCGGTGGCGGCGAAGATGTCCTTGTGCTTGCTGCGCAGATGGAGCCACATTTGCACCGAAGACGCTACGTTGCGGCCGTGACGCGTGATTCTGTGCTTGCACGCGTTGCACTCAACGACGCCTCCTTGCAGGTCACGGAAGTGTTTCCAAATTTCGGAGGTTTTCGCGACCGGCCTCTTCGACGATGCGCTTGGTTGGGCCATGTGATATGTAGAAAGGTAGAACCGACTCAAGAACGAACGTTGGATTACAAGAACTGACGCTGGGTGAGATTTATGTTGATTTAAGCCGGAATTCCGAACTCCTTTAGTGCTCCACAAACGATGTTCTGAAGCTTGGGTTCGTTCCTGTTGCATTTACCGACTCAACCGTGAGAAAGTTCAATGATTTCTTCTTGGAGCCGCGTAATTCCCTTGAATTGCTTTTTCGTTTTTCCTGAAGTAGGTATTTGCATTCAGAAAACGTGGTCTCCGACTTCCGAGCGCGTCTGTAGCTACTTCTGTGAACAGCCGTTCAACCAAACGTCAACGTCGAGATTGAATCGAAACAGACGATGCCGCTCCAAACGTCGACTTCAATGGCCGGTAGTCAGTGCGATTCGAACGGAATGTAGTCAAATAATTGCTCTTGTTGAGGAAAGGTAGCTAGGGCAAGTTGAAGCTTAGTGAATCATTCGTTAGCTCGACGAAGCAATTGTGGGAACTCTGGCCAACCACTTGCTGGAAACAGTGAAAGTAATGACGCCTTCAAGCGCGTTGCGTGCTTGAAAGCCATTCAGTACAACATTCGGTAGGTACACTGCATAGCAATTGCTTACCGCCTGGCGCCGATTGTAGTACTCCGTGGCGGCGAAGATGCCCTTGTGCTTGCTGGGCAGATAGAGCCACATTTGCACAGCCACATTCGTACACTGCCCGCCCCTTCTCAAAGTCTGCGTTTGTTGTAATTGGAATGGCAGGATTGTAAGACGCTGGATGCGTGATATACAAGAACTGTTTCACACACATATGGGGAGACTATAATGTAAGTCCCCCTGTAACCTGCAGCGACGTGCAGCTACGAGTAACCTACAATGCGTTTTCGATTGCAGCACTCAATGCGTCGGCGGCACGCACGGATTATCAACAGGAAAAGGAGTTTTTGTCCGATGGCATTGCGCTGTAGGTGGTGTTTGGAAACACAGTATCGTCTCGATCGACAACACGCCTCTTTTCCGGCCAAGTACCCGGCATCGACCCTCAACCATCAAGCCAGACGCGCCCTTACCGAAGCAGTTTGCCGGTTTTCATTATTCGTACAATAAATAATCAACATAATTTCCTCTGTTTGCTCAAGGATAACCTGCCTATGTTCGTTCCAAGAGTTTAAAACAGCTAGTTTAAGCAATTACCGCTTACTTCCCGCTTCTCCACTTTGTTTGCGCCGATTGTCGAGCGCGGCTTAAACTTTCCGCATGGGCTCGGAAGTAACCGTTAGTGAAGCAGAGTTCGAAATTGTTGCGAAGCAGAGGGGATAGGGGGCCGGTTATGGGCATAACAATGGGCTGAACCGTTCTGTTTGTCGCCGGTAATCCTCTAATTGCGTACCACGAATTGTGCCTCTGCACGTAAGCCGTTTTCCGGATAACCATAGCGCAACGCCGTGGCCCACGATACCATGGTCACTGATGCACTTACGCTCCCTAAGAGCACGCCATGCCTTAGTTGCCCATGCGGTGCCGACAAATCCGTAGGCCTATACTAGGCTGCATTCTAAATCGTGACAGAGTTGCAGATCCATTCCTCGTTTTTCCAGCCGCTAATTGACGGGGCGAATGTTACCGTAAATCCTCTAATTACTAGACCCCCCCCCCTCTAATTATCGACCCCCCCCC
>JNEY01000767.1:0-31223 GCA_020875895.1 Aphelenchus avenae
ACTCGACACAAGATTTTGGACTTGCGCCTTCTAAGTAATTTCAGCAAAGCTGTCATTCAGGCCTTCACGGTAAAGCCTGCTCACCCATAATGTGGATGTTGACGGATGGGTAGATGACATGGGGGAAAAGGCCACTGTTGGCAATTGTAGACAAGGGCGAATGGGGGGACGGTCGTTAGGGTGTTGACTTCATTGTTTTTGGTCCCACGGCTACATTTCGCTTAGAATTTCGTTAAGGTTGAATAACGCTAACGATAAAGTGCCTAGTATTGCAGAACTGTAGCAAAAAAATATTTTTGAAAGTAGCTTTTAGTCTTATTCTTTTAAGTACTCACTATCATTAAAGAACATTTTGGTAACTATGGCTGTTTGAACGCTAGTAAAAGAGTCGACGCTAGTAGTTTGCAGTTAAGGGTTAAGTTAACGACCGCTCATTACAGTCGCTTGCGCGCTAATGAAACACACTTATTATCACACAGGAAAAACCTGGTGACAACACCCAGACTCTGATCTCGGTACTGCCTTTCCTTTCCTGTTTTTCTTTTTTACTGGACGCAACTGCGTCAGCGTGAGACAGGATAATATGTTGACGCATGAGTCGAACACGATAACAGTGCAAAAAAATCGGAACTACCGCAAGCACTACGCCATCCGTGAATACTTGTTCACAATGTCGTACGCAGCGGCAATCGTTTAGCAGTCATTTCTTTATGAACTCGGGAAGCGCGACTCATTATTTTGCTAGCCTAGGTGTCTGGCGGTAAGTCCCATAAATGTCTCGCTGGTTGCAGCTCTCGAGCGGTGTCGGTAAAACCTGCTGTGCTCTGTAATAAAGCTGCATGGTCGTCAAAAAGTCTTCCACATGGACCATGTCAAAGAGATATTTTAAACGGTAAACAAAAGAAAGACGTTGCGACAAATTCCGGATATACGCGACACTAAGAAAGTTTTGAAAATAGCAAACGGCACGCGGCCGTTCAACGCTTTCGTATAAAACTAAAGAGCATGACCAAATTTTGTAAAGCAAGCGCGCCCCTAAGCAGTAACAAATTCGGAAAAAAGCGAAGTATACAGCACAAAGCCTGTGAATGTTCGCACAACAAAGCTGTTCGTTACGTTGCGCTCCGCGCGAATACGCAACTAACTTAACGGAATCCGGTGCATCCGAACGGCGAATGAGGTCAGCCCAGGCCGACTGCGTTTGTGAAAAGAGTCACCGTCGGCGCATACAAATGGCGGAACGCTCGTGCACTTACCGTTTGACGCAAAGGCGATTGAAGGAAAAGGTCATCAATTAAGTCCGTTAACGCAGTTACTTAGAAAAATAGAGTTGTAAGTGGCGTACATCAGCCTATTGAAAAGAAGGGGCTCGGGAAGCCTGTTAAGCTTTGCACAAAGTGTCGCATTTGCAAGGTTCGTTCCCGTAGTGACGAGGATTATCACATTTATGGAATGCATCCTAAGCCTGAGGTATACGAACGCAGTGACGATGCTCGTTGATACTTACGGCCCTAGTGACTAGTTTGCACAAAAGCGAACAAAATTATGTTAAAGCATGACTTTTTGAGCTTCTTGAAGAATACCAGACCCAAAGCATTGCTAAACGGCTTTGTTTTCTTAATTTAGCTTTACTGTATGTCCCTTCATATGTTCACCAGGCTACGTGCCACGCAACGAAGAAACTCCATGTGGTTAAAATCAAACTTTGGTGGTAGCCTCCTCGAAAACGACTGTAAACTGGCATTGCTAGTATGCAAAATGGACCATAACAATAACTCGTCAAGAGAGGTGAATGCTATGGTTATTTCAGGGTAAACACTGAGGTCTAAGCAAACAAATCACCATGAAACGTAAATGTGCATTATTTCTAATTAAAATTTTGACGCTGCAGGTCGAAATCTGGTATCTAACGCGTCCATAGCGCAGCGAAACATAGGAACGAAAGACAGCGCCGAGCTGCACCGGCGGAAAATGAGGAGATCGACGTATGCGAGCGGCGGCAGATCCTGGCCGCGTTCGGCGCGTTGGCCACGCCCGCTTCGTCCCCTTATGTTGCGTCCTGGAATCGTCCACTTGCATGCGCATTCGGTCGATAAAAAGGCCTAGGAAAAATGACCGAACTTTAAAAGGAACAACTGAAAACTACCTAGTGCTTCAGAAAATATTTGATGTCTGTATAAAATTACAGTTGGTGTTCGAATCAGTAACATTTTTGGGCCACCTCTTGCGCACCGCCGCTGGTGAAGATCTGACCCTTGTGCTTGGCATTTGTTTTCCGATCCGTGACGGCAAACTTGGTTGTTGGTCCTCATCTGCAGCACCGCATGTTTTGTCTCGATTTTATGTATTCATAAAATGATATAAGACAGTTGTACAGACACACCAGAAGGATACTACATAAAACCTGTTGAATGCCTTCTGCGCTATAGCTGGGCTTACCGCGATTTGAATTTTTGCCTTCATTAACCGAAAACAAGCGAAAGACTTGGGCACCCCATACGTATAATAATAATATTTGAATGACTGTACTTGCATGATTATTCTGTTTTTAGCAACGGAACAGCGCAGAACATCTACGCAACCGAAGTTCGCTCCGCTACATGCTTGGCCGATTCGACTGCACATTAAACGGGCGCGCCAGCCTTGTTGTTCGGGCCGGGCGTGGGGTAGGCCCGGCCCGACCCCGAAGGCCGGCACAACAGGCTGGTACTTGAAAAAAGCGGTGGGGTTTCATGGTTAGCCTTTTTCAGCATATGCAGTTAACGTGCCGTTATGACACAGTGCCAGATGTAAAAAACATATGCGAAGAAAAGACTGCAATGTATTTAGGCAAGCTTGACTAAATCTACTTGAGTGGTGAGCCGGTGGCACTTTTTCGAAAGAGTTTTCGATAGACCTGAGCCTTTAATGGCCTCCGGGCCGGGCACATTCGCTTAAAATTCGGTCCATCTCCCGGCTGCGTTTCTGAAAAACCGATGACCGGACCGCCGGGCCTAGAGCCGATTTCGCGAGTGTTTCTTGAAAGGGAGGCCCCTGGAGACAAATCAAATTAGTTTAATTCATTTTTTTACGGAACAGTATTTTACTTGTCATTGCTGAATACCATATGACGCACTACGGTGCTAGACGAGTCGATGTCGTGGTGGCAGGTGGCTGAAAGTACTGACGCTCTGTTAGCGGTCCGTCATGTTATGCATCCACAAGCGAAAAATTCAAAAGAGGCGTTTGGAAACTTGGTTAATCGGAAACAAAACTTGACATTCGTCGTAAATCGCCTTTTTAATGGCAAAAATTTCTACGCAAAAGTTGATATAATTCCCAAATAGATCTAGCGAAACACAAACGAAATTTCGGCTTAGGTTCAAAATCAACTTTGCTTAACCATTTGAAAATCTTGAAATTTAGGGACCCAGTATTGCGCAAAACAAACAGTAAACGTTTGCTTGCTTGCCCACTCGCGCTAACCATCATGCGTCGTCTGAAGGCGGCGCACGATTTGCAGCGGTGAATACAGATGAAAACGCGTGCGACGGGGCGAAGAAAATGGCCGAAATTCCCTAACCGACGAACGTATTGAAGACCTATCTTGCCGCCGTTGTAACGCAATCATCGTTGACCCTTCGTAAAGAGCTATGATCTGTATCTATGTATTTCAGGGGTGTCTCGGAACGATTTTGGTTTTGTCGGAATTCGGAACCAGCACCCTTACTTGGAATTCGGAATGTAAAAAAAGTCGGAAATTCGAAATCGGAACGAATGTCGGAAGCACCGCGCACGGTACATTTGCAGTGCTTCAAAGAGTGGCGAGGCAAGACATGGCGGCTAGACAAGCTTTTCCCTATAGTCTAGTCTAAACTAATGATAAGGCGGAGTGTCGTGAAAGTTGTTTTTTTTTTACATTGTCGGTTCAAAATGAGGTACTAACCAACTAATGGCCAAAAATTTTTATGCAACAATTTGGCAAATATTTCATAGTTATGTCCCATGTTGCTGAAACCAAACACTCGACCTGTCCTAGCCGCAAATACCTTGGAGTATCTTCAAGGAAAGGGTAAGTGTTATTTTCTTATAGGCACCATCCACAGATGGCGCGCAGTACCGTACCGTACGCCGTACCATGCTCTGCTGCCACAATACTTTTCTGACGAGCCAAGAGCGTATACATAGAGTCGAAACAGGCGAAAAACAAAAGCTCAAGTATGGGTATAAATAGGAAATAACAGAAAAACCTGGACTTTGAGCTAGAGTTTGTTTGCAAGAATTGCCGAAAAACTAAGACACTTGGTAAAAATGGCTCGTCAGTGTTGGAACAAGCTGTATTAGCTTTGATCGTTTCCTTAAAGATGCTTCCAAAAACTTTTTCCTGCCACAAATTCTTTATCTTTCTAAAAGCCATACTCCGGTTCAAGTTATTAGAAGATGCGTAAGCTACCTGTGGTCGCTTCTAACTGGCTATATGGGAACGCCGTTTGATATGAACGTGTCAAGCTGGTCAGGTCATCCAATGTAGCGAAATTTTTTTACCAAAACATGACAGTTAAAATTATTCAGCGGCCGAGGTATCTAATTACTGTTGTCTGCGGGCTGCACATCGCCCATAAAGAAAGTAGAAAAAATTCGGCGATAAGCCGGTCACTTTCTTTCTTTCACGTTTTCCTACCGCCGTCGACTGCACCACTTGGAAGCGCGAGGCAGTACACTTACTCTTACGAGTGCATTTGCGGCCAAATCCTCAAGAAATGTCACCGTCACGGTGCCGGAGTTTTGATTTTGCATCGCCAGCCACACCAATGAGGTAGGCATCGAAAATTTTCGGCTCCACATGAGCATTTAAATCTCAGCATTGTTAGCAAAAATGCGCGAGCAAACGAATCTTGGAAGCCAGCCAACCGGCTGACTTCAAATTGCCAAAGCATAATTACAATGCTACCTACATGAAGTGGACAAAAATTGCTTGGGTACTTTAGTGCAAATTCTTCGTGATGTCTGATGCATGTCGCATATGCGGAACGCAGACATAACCCGGTTTTGCGATCGTTACCTGCAACAATATCCGCCTTCCTCAGCACAGGTGCTGATTCCACAGCAGTATGCACACACAATTGTCTCACGGCTGCCATGATGGATTTTAGTAGGTACACGTAAATATTGTACTTTTGTGTATGTTGTGTTTTAGCTGTAAAAACTATATTTCAAGAACACTTTCTCGGAGTGGTTCGGATTTTTTTGAGGCGCATGTCATTATCAGGCTCTGGAAACGACGTCATTTTGTTTACGCTATTGGGACTTTTTGGCATTAAAACATGCCGCAGACTTCAAGCGAGTCACGCGAAACCGCCGTGAAAATCAAATGCGCTTCAAACGCCGATCGAGCACTCCTTCATTGTGGACCTTCCGTTCTTGATGGTCAATGAGATAGAAGTCTAAGGTAAACGTATGGACTAGTCACGCAAATCCACACTTGCGTGTAACAAAACCTGGAACGCCGGCAGGTTGACGAGTTGGTATTTGTAGCCTAGCATACGGCAATCCCAAAGACATGCAACCGTTAAATCTGCAATAACAGAAAAAAAACATTCCTTAACCTTTATTTTCAGCATGCAGCACTATCCAAATATAGCAGGACGAATGGCAAAAAAACGTAGCGGAAAACGACGTTAATGCGAAAGTGAATTGGCCTTCAATAACTTCCGAAAATGCCTCAAATGTGTATACTGGTTCCGCTGCCTAAACCGAAATAGGTAATCTGAAGCACCTTAACGGTTTTAAGCCGGATTCCGCAACCGCCACTCCATATTAAAAGGTTTTTGGCCCTTAAAACTTACGAACTGCAACGACTATTTTAGCCTAATAAAAATTAGTTCGGGAACTATGTGCTGGCCGTTGATCTGCGTGTTTGAGGATTGGACAGAAGTAAGTACCGATGAAGATCGAGAATTTTGTATTAAATAAATCTTCATATTATATCGCTTTTCGCGACGTCGCCTTAACATCTATTGCTGTTAGCGCAAACCTTTATCTTTGCAAACCTTTTGAGCAACGACGTGCATCTCAGTATAAAACATTAGCCGTAGACGAAGGAGGTCAGGCAGTGCTGGCAACTGATAACGCATATGGAAGGTTCAAAAAGTGCCGTGCCAACTGTACATATAGTAGCGGCCACAAAGCTGTCAAGTTGGTGAAAATTTTTGTTTCGCCCATTTCTAAAAGCTGTTTGTATCTTTATATTGCATAATAACGTGTAATATAGCGTTTTAACGCTATTATAAGCACTCCTTTAACTCTTCTTGGCTCAACTTGCTCTGAACCCGACCAGAATAAGAATATTGGCGTTATGCCCACGCTCGGAACCTAGTTGTATACTCGAAGCGAACGACTTGTTTCGACCTGTTAAATGATCTATATTGCGTTTATAATGGCTAGTATGCTCGATGCTAGTCTAAACCATTTAGAATGGTCACACTATGGCTCACTATTCGCGGATAAAAATTCGAAAGCTAGTTTGGTACACAAGGTTTGGGGCCCCGATCATCTCGGTCTCGGTGACAGGAAAAGCCTCGTCCAAAGCGATGCTCGACTGCAGAATTGACGCTGCTGACTATTGTCAAAATCATAAGATTGATGACAATATTTTCGTAAGGCATTTAGCGTTTCGCGCTAGCGTCTAATGCGTGGTGTATTTGGAGCACTTCTAAATGCGCAAAAATAACCGTGAATTCTAACTTGTTTTAGGAAGCATTTTTGACGGCAGCAGATTGAGCCGTTGCATGCATCCGACATATTTCAAGGATGGGTACGTTAGACTTAGTGGGCAACGGTGTTCTCGGGGCGGGGCTGGGCAAGGTCTCGGGTCTCGGTCTCGTTTAGTCTCGGGTCTCGAGTATCGGTCTCGGGTTAGAAAAAAGTCTCGGGTCTCGGGTTTTCCCAAGTCTCGGTCCCATTTTCTTCGGCGCCGGCATTCGGCCATCGCCGGAAAAAATGCCTTGAACCCTCCTTTGGAAGTTTCTACAATGCCAAATTTTACCCCTTTCATGTGCCGAAACCGATATTTTGCTGTATTTCAGCCGCGTTTTGGGCCCGTCGCAGGCTAAGCCAGACCCTAGAAAAGGTCCTGAGAAAAAATATTTTTCGTCTCGGGTCTCGGTCTCGTTTTAGTCTCGGGTCAGGGGGGTTAAGTCTCGGTCTCGGGTCTCGGGAAAAGGAAAAAGTCTCGGGTCTCGGAATTTGCAAGTCTCGGGTCTCGGTCTCGGCCCGCGAAAAAAAGTGCCCAGCCATGTCTCGGGGTTCCGGTACCGGAACCGGAACCCCCTAATTGGGGGTTCCGTTGAGGTGAAACTGGAATCGGAACCCACCATTTTGGGCTTCAAGGAAACCGGAACCCAATGCTCGAATTTTCCGGGTTCCACTGACGGTTCCGTTTTGCCTTCGTCCCCCCCCCTTACCCAAATTTCCCGAGCGGCCGCCTTCGGCGTCCGCCTGCCTGACCGAGCCTTGTATTCGACGGCAAGACGGCTAACATGAAGGTACGTTTGCCGAATGTCAACCTTGTGGTTCACTTAAACAAACATTTCTTGTGGCCGCTCATGAGTTCTGACATGTTTTTGAGGAATAGACTGGTTAGAAATGTGTTCTTGGAACCAGAATCCGGAACCCTTCATTTTTGCTTATATAAGGGAACCGGAACTGGAACCCATCAAAAAGGTGGTACCCCGAGAACACTGGTGGGCAATAATTGATGGCGGTGGTTATTTCTTTGTAGAAAATCTTTGGCTACGTCAATTCTATGTGAACTTAACCAGGGAAACGTTGCTGTTCAGCACAAGCGCATTGATGTTAACTGATGTTGCGTAAAAAGCATAACATAATAACGAACTGGTGTGTAGCATGAAACGACTATTGTGCGTAAGATTGGTGCTAATGTGGGCATGAATGTGCTAACTCACAATCTCTCCTCAATATGTCTCTTACTTTTTGTATGTCAGACACTGCAAAATGCAGTGAATGCCTCAAAAAAAAACTAAAGTCAAACATATGCGACCTTTTGAATCAATGCTCTAAAGCTAACAAAGTAAAATGAATATGCATGATGGCATTTCGCAAAGACGCTGCGTCTTTCTGAATTGTCGAGCTTGTGCGTCGTCCGACCAGTATCTCCGAACTCCAGCGGCGCACTCCGCGATCCCGACCGCCCCCAGCAGCATAGCACCTCTCGACGTAATATAAATCCTCGGAAAAGCAAAGAAACGAATTTGCAAAGCAAAGTAGAAGCAAACCTCGGCGCTTCTCCGGCTCGGAGTAGCGATTTGTTAAGCGCGTAAAACCTGATGTAGACCTCACGCATTTTGTGGCGCAGTTACAAATATTCTCAGTCAGTTAATAAACGCTTAACACCATTTGAACGGGGGAAAAGGCAAAAGAACAGGTAAGACTTTCTGTGTACAAAATGATTGTTTATTAGTCGGTAAGGACTTCATGCGTCCAGCACAAAGCCCAAAAAAAAACGTTAACTTAGGACAAAAGAGTAGGAGGAAAACTCTGAGAATCCGTATGAAATTTTGGGTTTGGCTTTCGTGTGGACGGAGCTTTTCGGGGCATGGGAAGTTTGGATAAAAATTCGGCTATGATGGCGCTTTATGATACTCTTTATGGGATCGGATTTGGTACTGGCCTGTCTTGCGATAACGGGAGGTCGAAGCAACGCTTCAGCAGGAAGTCGACTAAGCGAGCACCGAGTATGGCGCCCATCAGCTCTAGCCGTGGGATGGTGAGATTCGTGTTCAACGCTTTCAGCCTGCTGCGCGAGAAGATCAAGCTGCTTGAGCGAGTTCCGTCACTGGCCTGGACAACTAGGTAGGCAGCGGCTCCGTGGCTGTGTCCGCTGGCATCACAGAAGACGTGAAGTTTGGCCACTTGGTGACCCTTCGGCTTGATCAGTCGAGGCACTCGAATTTCAGTACTGGCCCAGCATTCGATTGCTTTGTTCCACTGTTCGAGAAGCTTCGTGTCAACTGGGTCCCCAACCATACTTGGCCCTGCACGTCGCTTGGGCGGCTGGCTAGTCGTGCTGGAAGGATCGCCGGGCTGACGAGTCCCAGTGGGTCAAATCTGCTGAGCATGGTCGAGGACATCAGTCTTCAGTCTCTTTGTGGGTATGTCTGGCCTACCTGCTCTATTTTTACGCTGGCCTTTACGAGGTTTGGGCACCAGTCCGCGGTTAGGGATCCCACTCGAAAATTGAAATCCCACTCGTCCGAGTTCAAGTGCCAGTTAACGCCGAGTTGCTTGAATCCGTCGAACCTCGCTTGGTCCGCTTTTGGCAGTGAGGCATTGAAGGACTCATCGTTGGTGGCAAACTCTCGCAAGTTCATGTTCATGTCCGCGAACATTTGCTTCGACGCGCGGTATTTGTCACTGGGCTCCTCGCCGTTGTCCATCGACATCCAGCTAACCAGTCCGGGTTAACTCCCCAACACCAATCACGTCCTTGCAAAAATGACCTAGAACGACGTTGTATTGCTTTTCTAAATAACGGCACCGGCATGACTCGCATTTAAGACAAACGAATGCAAACTGCGGACAACTTTAACCGTCGTACAAAACCTGGTGCTTTGTGAAACCTTATACATAGCATCATTCCTTCAGCGGCGACCACGCCCAAACATGATTTGTATTCAAACACGGGAAAACGTGATCGAGAGGGATCTCCAAGCTCGATAAATAAGTATTGGCGACAAAACCTCCGTCCTCCGACACAATTTCGATAGTCAGCGGGAAGTAAACCGCTCAACGTCGGTCAGAATTTAATTGCGGCGCGATAAAAACGGCTGTGGCCCTAAAAGAAAAAGTACTTTCGTGGGTATTAGTTCTCATTCTTGAGCGAATTTGAGCTAGCCGTCCAGTGTTGATGCGGTCGGCGACCATTCCATAACGTCAGTCGGATTACTAAAATTTGATCCAGACAAACGATTTCAAGGGGATAAATTTATTCTTCGCAAAACTTGCATTATACTCGCCCGTGAAGAGCTGAACATGATGCATCCGAATATAGCATCACGATTTCTGCGTACTGCATTCCCTCGATAGAGTCACCCATTCCCGCGTGCCTCGAATAGACCTCATCCCAATGCTTATCAATCTCGGGTAGTCGATGCACAAACAAAGACCTGGGTACGGCAATAGGAAAACTCGCGATAAACGCCCTTGCTGCTTTGCTTCCCTTGCTGTGCGGTTACCGTGAAAATTCTACAGGACGTTTTCGATGGTATGTTCCTGGATTCGGACTCCAGTTCCGACCGCGAGCCAGACGACGACACCGATTCCGTCCTCGAGAAGGTTATAATGATTCGATCTTTTAGCTGCCGTCCTTTCCTTTCGCCTGCCATCTCATACCCCTGTCCATAATACTTCAGCGACATTAAAGTGATGCTTCTCCTGTCTTTGTTACCCTCCATTCCAGCGCAATGCATAGATGCCCCTCCTTAAAACCATCAGATTGGTCATGAAAGCAGGAAATGTCCAAGGGAATGTGTAGACTGACTGTTATCGCATATAATTCTCCATTGTCAGGCTAGATAATTTACTATAAAACCTGTCCATTGATTCGGACACCTGCTTCTTCGCAAAACGTCGACAACGCAGAGCACTTCAGAATCTTTTTGTACACCTTTCAGATTTAGGAATTTCAGAAAGGAGTAATGGAATGTCAGCGACTGGACCAGACTTTTGATTGTATACTAGGTATCTCAAATAAGACTGATAATGAAAGCTTCAGAGATCGCCTGCAAACTAGTGTTCGGAAAGACACCCCCCCTCCGTGCCGTTACCCGTCCCCATGCTACTCCCTCCCGTACCGTTCCCCGTCCCCGTGCTACCCCCTCCCGTGCCGTTCCCTGTGCCCGTGCAAAATAACGACCCCCTAGCCGTACGTGTTCTCTGAACCAAAAATATGCCCAAAAAGCGGTATTTTCATAGAAAATGTTCATCAGAGCAGCCATTTTGGCCATTAGCTCTTAATATCGTGGTTCAAGCAGTAGAAAAGAACAAACAATGAAAAATTTAAAGAAAAAAGTTTAAAAAATTGTACGAAATATGCGTAGTTTTGGGAATTTTTCTTCACCAAAGGGTCCCCCTTAGGATAAGCACAGGCCCAGGAACGGCACCCGTTCCATGGATCCCACGTGCCGTTCCCCGTGCCCGTGAAAAACGGGCACGGGGAACGGGAACGGTACCGTTCATCGCAGCTTGTCCCGAACACTACTGCAGACCTGTCATCCAGTTGTTATGCAAGTCTTCTGTAGGTGAGAAGGTCAGTCTTATTGATTGTTTCGTTTGTCTTGGCTATTCGCGTGAGTGCATAGCGCTCGATGTCGCATGGAAGCAGAAGTCAGGGTTGAATCCTTGAGATATCATAACTTTTTTTGTAGCCAACCGATTCGACTGAAATATTTCCTGTTTCAGATAACTTTAAAATCCCTATTGAACGATGCCCAACTCGACGCGATAGCAAAAGCGTGTTTCGCCTGCCATGCTGAAAAACTCGAGGAAAGTTTTAAAAGTTTGTTCGCTCCGCTCTCCTTTCGGCCTCTCGGAAAAGTCGAACTTCGTAAAATGGGTTAGCATTTTGCCTCAGACTCAATTGACCGGAATCTTCATTAATTATTTACGTCCTGTTCAACTTAAATTGATTTATAATTGCTTTGTGACTGTTGAGCGACGAAAAGATGTCGTGGCAACTCATTTTGGCGATTGCGTTAAAGCAGGAGAGAGAAAATGTCTTTGTAGTCCACCCCTGAGAGACTCGACATAAAGATCTCTGTAAAAATCCCCGACCAATAAGAGAAACACCGCTGAAAGTTGCAAACATGCGATGCCCAAACTTGGATCGCCTTCAATGACTGGAGAACCAAAATGCAGAATAAATGTGTGAAATGGATAAAGATGCGGACCACTTGCACAATAGAGATGACCGTTTACATGGGTTCCGGAGGTATGCAATACCGGAAACCGACGCGTTCCAAACGGTAACTGGACAAGCGGAATCGACCGTCGCACATGCGCTCAAGCCGCTAGGACGCACTGCCATAACGAGTAAAAATGCATTACGAGAAGGAAAGTGAATGCTGCCCCGTAGCGCCTACCTGGTTGTTATCCATAATAATGCTAAAAAAACCTGTACGACATTTCTCAAAACTGGTTTTATGTCGTGTACTAGCGTCTATCGGACGAAATCCATGAGCCAGCGCCTCTGTGGTGTGACTAATCACGTGATGACGCACGCTCAGAAGAATGCCGTTTGAAAGCGTTCAAACTGATGTACTTACAAATGCTAAGGGTAAAGGCAAAATGCTCGGTCTGTAGAAATACCAATGATTTCCAGATACTCGACGCAGGATTAGATGTTTCCAAAGTACGCATTCTTTAGCCGGTGAGTTTTGAACATGGCTTGTTTTGGCGAAGGACAATATGAATAAAAATAACGTATGGCAGCCAAAAAGAAACCGGCGGTTTGCGTTTGAATTCAGTCCAAGGACCGCCTGATGAAGCCGGCAGAACAAATCCATATATTCTCGTAAAGACTAGAAGAAAGCGCCCATGGCTACTCTATTTGCTTGAAGTCCCAACATGACGTGACGGTTTTAAGATCACGCTTCGTAAGATAGGTTACCAATGGCTAGAAGTCTTAGCTATCTAAGCTAATGTCTTAGCTCAAAGGGTATTAGAGATTTGCCTATGACCCAAAGGTGAACCGTTTTTGGGTTCAAAGGTTTGACCAAACTACTAGTCCTAACCTAGCTTCCTATGCGATATCCGGGCCCTGGACAGAGCCTCACCTAAGTTCCGAAAGAAAGGCTTTTTGCCTTAAGGTTTTATTACAGTAGTCGGAACACACTTACAGTACAGCTGGCGACGTACCGTCCGAGGTGAGGAGCACAGAGAGAGCTGGGCAGGAGCAGAGCTGAACTCCTCGGGACAAGCCCCTTGGAGTAGTACACAGCAGCTAGTAGAATGATGCTTACACTGAGGCAACGCGGGGCTTATATACTCCTCAACAAGGAACTGTGACCACTACAAAAAGGTGGTTTGGGGCGGGAAGGAGCCGGTTGACAAGGCTTACTCGGCCCTGTTCACCGAACATTGCCAGTTAAGCCTTGTCTGTAAGCCCTGCGGCTTACTTCCCGTCTGCGACGAACGCTTGACCTCAGCGCTGAACGGCTGACGTCGGCGGTCAGCGCTTCGAACGCTTTATGTCTTGTCTTTTTTTGTTTAGCCAAAAAATGTTTCGGTACTGTAATGATTCGACATTTTCGCTTCGACACGATAAAGTTTTATTATCATCTCTTGAAGGGCACCGCGTTTACTTCGCATTGACGTTCACTAACTTCACATCACGTCGCGTCATTGGCACCGTAACGACTTACGTCGCGCGTTCCAGATACATATCGAACTTAATACGTCAGACTGATGCTTTTTATCGGTAAAATGCAGTATGTAGCCCGGAATTTAGATAGCTCTGTGTGTAGTCCGGAGCGTTTCTAGGTTCGATTTCGTTCCGCCAGTCGATGCTAGCACACCTGACAGTTGCTGCAGCAAAGAAAAGTAAGCCTAAACAAAGGACACGGTTCAAGACTGTAGACATCTGTGCCGAAATAAATCCTGAAATGCGTCGCCTGATTCTTGACGATACAAATGATTCGAATGAGGAAGAAACAAGTCATAGCGAGTGCATATTGCTCGCAAAGGGCTTCCACCACTCTGCCTCAAAACTAAAAGCATTTGTGCCGAACCGCTGGCCCAACTTGGGAGCAAAAAAATGTTGTAGTAAAATATCTTCTGCCAGGCATGTCTGCGAAAACCGCCAAAAAGTCGCGCCAAGTCCAAACTTATCCGAACCAAAAGCGAAGTCGCTAGGGTCTGGAAATGGACGAGAAGCGAAAATAGGTAAGCTTCCGAGGACGGACGCGGAACCTTAAGCTTCCGATTACGCTCCCCCGAAGGGGTAAACGGAAGCGATTATGACGCCCTTTTCAGAATTCGGAAGTGGCTTTTCTTTTCGCAATTTCAATACTCATCCTTACAACACTAATCGGTTCTCGGGTGCATAACCAAAAAAAATTTTGAGCTACCCACTCGAATTTGATATCATTCGGTAGCCCTCGAAAAGTTATTAAACGAGTTTAAATTTTTCTGACTGAAACCCCCTTTTGATCCCCTTAAAAGGGGGTCGACCCCCAAAATGGCAATTTTTCGAGGTCATGCTGGAGCTTTGAGTCATAGCTCAAATGAAAGCCCTTGAAGAGCTGATTACGAACGATTCTTCATTTTTGGTCTCAAGACCCCCATTAGTCCCCTAAAGGGGGGGGGGGGGGTCGTCCTCCCCAAAAAAGGCAATTTTTCGAGGTCAAGCTGGGGCATTGAATCATAGCTCAAATGAAAGCCCTTGAACAGCTCATTACGAATCATTCTTCCTTTTCGTCTCTAAGCTTCCTTTGACCCTCCCCCACCGCCCAAAAATGGTCATTTACGAGGTCATGCTAGAACAGCAAGTTGTGCCCAAAATGAATGCCATTGGCGAGCTGACTACAAACCATTCTTCGTGTTGGGTTGCTACACGTGTCGCGTATTGTACCGCCGCAGATTGCCCTAGAATGGTAAATGCGAATCGTGTCTGGCTCGCCAAGCCAAGCGAACACTTCCTAGACGGGCGGCGCGCGAAGCGCGCCAAGCGGCTAGTAATTTAATATTCAGCCGTCTATGCCGGGTATCGACGCAAAACCTCAAGTCGAAAAGCGCTGATATTTGGACGTTCTAGCTGCATGACTTCGAACAGCTGTCACTCAATCGATTTTGCCTGCTGCAATTTTGCCGGCCACTACGTGATTAAACAAATTATATAACTTACTAGGTGGCTTAAATGACTAGCCACGTCAAGTTGCGCACACCCCCCGGGTCACTGGGTCTGTCTTAGAAAACTGCGACGCTAATGCAGTGAAGAAGGAGCGGACGACATAGAGTGGTATGACCGCAGCGTAAGGAAAGATAATGACTAGGTTCCATAGTTTCTGGAACTCCTTCATTATTTTCTGTTGAGTTGTCAGTAATAAATACCTGTATCGACATGTACACGTTACCGTTTTAGCACCAGTTCTTCATGCTGGTTTTGGCTAAGGATATCACCTGCGTCGATACCGCTCTGCTTGTGTCAACGCTAGGCGGAAGCTTAGCGTTGCTAAACATAACTGCCTTATGCTTCGAACGATTTTATTAAAACCTGGAGCTGTACTACTTATATCCCTTCCTCTGAACTTCTTAGTGGAGTACAATGGCAATTCCACTTCCATTTAAAGAAGTGCCCCCTACATAGAAAAAATTCATGAAGATGCGGCTCGGATTTAACCTGAAAGGATAGCGCAAGCAAACTTCGTTCAAAATTGAATGCGAGTATACGAGATATTGAGTTTAGGGTAGAAAGCCGCGCAGATCATATGAAACATAACATCTCTAATTTGATAAACAGCAAAACTGCGTGTTTTTACTTCCATCTAAAAAATCGACTTATGATTCCGTAGCAACTCCAAACAAGAATAACCAAGAATATGATCGATACCTATAAAATTCTTGCGCATACAAGCAAGACAAAGCCCAGTACGCATTTCGGCGTAATACGCAACAAGGGAAATGAGTTCTCGTGGCGAATGTGATCAAGGATAACGAGCTAATATCGAATAGATTACGAGTCTCGTTTCAACTAACCTGTCTACACTACTACAATTTACCGTTTACAGACAGACAACTCCCTCGTCTAATTTTTATTTGAATACTTGCTTTGGTAGCGCCTAGCCGCCGGTCATATCGGCCCACGTGAGCACCATGTTTTTTTGCGTGCTTCCGGTGAACGTTTTGCACAGCTTCGGCTTTATTCGTCCATACGGGAAACTCCGGCTTCGATCGTCGGTGTTTTTCCGGTTTCGGTATTCGGCTTCGGTTTTAAATTTCACCCTCGCTTCGGATTCGGTCCCGGACCTCGGGGTCCCCACCCCTAGTATAGATATGAGCGCAAATCGCATCGATACCATAATTATCGTCGTATAGTCAAAGAGCACGGTCATATGAAAAGCAGATTGTTCCATTCAGTTTATTTTAGGCGTAGATTTTATTTTATTACTGTAATTAAAACTTTTTTTATTTTATAACCATCATCGATTATCGTGCCAGCGGTCCAGCCATTCGGCCGAAAATTTCGATGAAATATTTGTTTCTAGCAGCACTGCCACGCGACTAGCTGACTACGTACAGAACATGCAAGACATTCAACGGAGGCTCACTAATATATTTGCACAAAAAAACAGCAGAACAATATTAAAGCAAACCATAGGTCGCTTACGAAGCAAAATAAACACTATTCAAAACCTCGAAGGCTGACTAATCCGCTAGTCGACATTAGAAGCATAAAACATGGGCAGTTCAAAGGTGCAAGGTCGTCAACCTTGAACAAACAAGGTGTCAGTCATCTTTTATGTTGAGCACCAAAAATTGGCCAAACATGGCCAAGTTATTAGAAATTGGTCTATTTCCTGAATAGCATACATGGGTAGCGGCGAACGCAGTTAATTCGACGACAAAATGGCTTCCGATGACAACTCGGCTTGGTTACAAACTGCTAGCTTCCGGTGCCTGCAATCTATGGAAAAAAAATTGGGAGTGCGTCGTGCGCCTTAAATGCCTAATTGAAATTTCTGGAACCGCAGGCTCGACATATGCTTGTTAAATCCCAATTATCTGAATCTCTTTCAAGTGTGGCTCTGCCCGCGTGCCCAAGAATCACACCCCTGTTTCCAGTACTGGAGAAGACAAGAATGAAAATACCCATCTTTTCCAGTCACTCCTCCTCCATTTCGGCAATTCCGTTTGAGACGCTAACAACCCTATGGCACATACGGACGAGGGCTAATGACGCATGTAAAGCGTTTCGTCTACTAAAGCGAAACCAAGGATGACCAGTTGCATTAGGCAAAGCTGTAGGAATAGCATCATGAATCCAAAACATGGTCGCATTTAGAAATAACACGTGACGATATGTAAATATGGACGAGACAACGACAAAACCTGTAGTTGCCACAGCCACACTTTCTAACCATTTTAAAAATTAATGTTGCGGTTTTGTGCTTACCAGTTTTCATGAAGGCTAAATATTGAGTACAAAATAAAGTTTCATTACAAACAGTGCTCGCAAGATTGCTCAGCTGAGTATGCCACGACCATTGCCAAAGAACCGTGCCACTGTAACACATGTTCAATATCGTGTGAGCTCTGCAAAAATACCGTCTAAGCTTATCGTCTTACCGGTTCTTATCGCCAGGGCATTCGCTTCATATGGAGAAAGACCGGAATTTTTTTTAAAGAAAAGATTGGACACATGAGCCGAATGGGGTTTTCTACGGATCAGCCAGTCCAGAAATCTTAATGTGTTCCTTGGGGGCGTATAGTACAGAGGCGTCGAAAAACCGTTTCACTCTACAGCAGACTGGCGTATTCGTGTTGTTTAAAACATGCACCTAAATTTCGGTACTCAAGCCTTCAAAAAATTCATTGGAACTCACTGTGTTCCACGGAGTGTAGGAAACGAATGTACACCGCTGACTCATTTCCATGGTCGCTGGTTACCCATCATCCTAAACTGGTGGAACGACTACGACGATGATCAGCTCCGCACAACTGAGTCCGTCTTCTCTGTTTCGAGCGTCCCAGTTTCAGATATGTACCGCAGTAGTAGCTGCGCTGTAGATGCGGGAGACTGGCCCTTCGGATTTTGCCCATCGGTACGATAAACTGCTACGTGGGGTTCTTGTTTCAGAAGAATGGCGGTAAATAACTTACTTTTCAAGAAAAAAAAACCCGGACTCTCAGCTATCTCGTGATCTCATTGTTAATGAGCTCTCTGAAAACTTATATCGGAAGACACGAAGAATTTATAATAACACCACCAGACATTGGGACAATAAGTAAGAAAACATGACTAAGTAGTTTTGCCCCCAGCTGTCTATTGCAATGGATGGCACCCCTAAGGAACCGACGAGTAAGGTACGCAGTACCCACATAGCCCTATTCTTAAAAATCGTTTACGCCGGAATTGTTTTCTGATTTAAACACAAACCACTACAACACGACGGCCAAAGCTTGACACATTCCCTTTTGACCTTGATTTCAACGCTCCCTCATTTTCGTACCAAATATCATGTCCAAACGACATCGAACCCTTTGAAATTGAAGCTCCGCTAGTTTCATGCCCAAACAACACCACTGGATGCTTTAATGCCTAGCTCAGCTTGTCAGGCAAACTTCTTAATTAATTGGTGTACCTGAGTTTGCGCAAATGAGCCCAGGTTCTGGCTCACTAAAACCTGATTACTTTGTGACACCCACACGGCTTGCTGATGTACCGCTGAATTTGTGTTTGTATTTATTGCTACGCAAACGCATGAGCATACACGGTAGCGAAAGAGAAAACAGATAGTGATGAAAATCCATGTGAGTGGGCACAAAACAGATATTATGTGAAATATCTGAATAAGGGATCAGGCAGAACATGTTTGGGGTCGAGGGATTGCACATAATTTGGTGAAGCCAAGGGAATTGGCGATACTGTTGAGAGAGACAGGCAAGCTATTGCAGTTGTTTACAACGCGATCCAGGAAGGTAGACTGGATGCGGGAGTGAACGAATGCTCGAACTCTGCGCGAGCATGGAGCCGATGATTACATCTGTAAGAAGGCTGAAATAGAGCGTTATCATCTAGATCATAGTCACCATTGAGCAGTTTGTAGGTGGTACAAAAATCGGTGAGGGCTCTGCGATATTCAAGAGAGTCAAGGTCGCAAATGAGGAGTCTGTGGTCATTACTTACAAAATTTATTTTCTTTAGTATGAGGAGTGGTGACTAAAAACTTCGGTGCCACGTTCGAGCTTTGGACAAGCATACGTTTTGTACGCCCTAATGAAGGTGTTTTGTTGTGTTTATTTAACGAGGAGTCAAACACAAGAATGACGGAACCCTATGTATGACCAGAAAAGAAATCGTCCACAAATCAATTTCAGGTACATTATCATGCTCGAAAACGTTGTTGAAAAATTGAAAAATTAGTTTCGTGTAGGAACATGCACGTACCTCTTGGGCACAGTACGATTGCAAGGAAGAAATGGAAGAGCCGTACAATGCCCCAAATTAAATTACTGGTGCGCAATGAAGATTCTAGTCGGTTATCATTACCTGTAGTTCTATCACTGTGCTGAAGTATTCATTTTTAACAAGAAAATCCTGTAGGTTACTGAGACCCTGTTTTACGAACGTTTTGTTTTTGGCGGGCTCCACTAAGCTTCACGCTTCAGGTTAAAGGTTAATTACCTATACGGCAAATCGCATCATGAGACTGTAACTGAGCGCATACTGCATAAAACCTTCAGATGATTGGTAACAAGCTGCTTGAATACGTGCGGCGAAACGGAAGACGCAATTCAGTAAACATCTTGATCTGGCACTATTTGGCTAGAATTTGCATTATCAGGCTCTATCAGAGATCAAAAAGGAAAATACTTTCGCCGGGAATGTCGACCGTAGATCAAGCTTCAAAAGCTTGCACAGTTTAGATGGGTAGTTACCGGCGGGTGCTTCGAACATAAGAGTTAAGCAAATCGTCATCAATGACACGCATGCCATCCTATTCGTGGCCAACGCCACTCCGCATGGGTCAGGGCTATGGCAATGCGGTAACCGGGCGATAATGCGACGGTGCTGCAAACGCGTTGTTTCTAGAACATGTGCAACATGCGGCCCAAGGCGTACACGTCATGGCATCCGTCGCCGGATGCTAGGGACGATTGACGTGACAAACGTAGTCGACGCACGGCGACGACGGATGAAATTCTTCGGGGAATTTCATCCGTCAAAAGCGTCCGTCACGTACGAAATGATGCACGGCGTCCGGCAAAATCGTCCGTCAAAATAAGCGAGCCATCCGTCGACATTTTAGCCGGATGACGCTGACTGGTCACGGTGAATGAAATTAAGATTTAAGGGTTTCTTTTAGAACTTGGACTGGAGAACACATCACGGCCGTATGTCTCGTGGTTCCTCATTATATGGTAATTTTTCTGCAGCGCAACACACCGGAACTAGGGGATTACCCAGTCTGCGCCTACAATATCAAGGAAGAGGCAAGTGGCGAACTGCAGTAGGAACGCCTAGATTTTAAGTAAAACGTGCCGGTAGCTCAAAAACTTTCACGGATATTAAGGAACCAAGACGCCAAACAAGCGTAGTTCGACGCTAAAGATTTGCCAGATTCGTGTCATGTATAAACAAACAAAAAAAAGCTTCGGCACACATCCGCCTTCTAGGTAATCAAAAATCTTGCAGCGAAATATGGCCGCTGCTGGCGATCAGCCATGTTGGTAAAACAAGACCAAAAAATCGCTCCGGCAGACTATCTCAAGCTAAGACTTGTCCTACGGCTGTGAAGCTCTTCCGACAGCAAGATTTGGGCGAATTTTGACTATATAGTGCAACGTTCACGCAGGCGGCGCCTGCGGATGCCTTGTTAAAGTGTCATATTTCGGAAACTGCACAACCGGAGTGCATGCACAAGCCTCGAACCGGCAAAAGAGAAAAGGCCCATAGCCAGTCAGGGCAACACTTCAAAGAACCGCGGACGAAATTCATGACGTCCGGCCGGCAGTGAATTTAGCAGACAAGAGATGAAAGCGGAAATCAGCCCTCGAAACGCGCAAAAAAATCTTTTAAATGAGGCTACCTTTTTTTAGCTTGATGCCCTTCATACCTCAAATTCGCTGGTGCACTTATGCACTTCAAGTACCGCCTATGTATGGCTCGTAATACCTCGAGCACAGCGTATAAAGTCGTTTCCGCTTTACCGGGGCAATGTCCAGCTCACAGGAAAAAACGGGTCAATTTAGCTTATCATTCGTACCTAATGAAGGAAACCTACAGACGACTTACGGGAGTTTGTATGAAAAAAAAACCTCTGAAGATGCTTGCACTCGATATTCCAATGAGGCAGAGCTTCGATACATGTTATGTTTCCGCCACCGCATAGTGACGGCCGATTGACTCTCATCTCTCGCTCGCATTCGCTAGCGGGTCAGCAAACGTGACCGATGACAACCATATTATGTCACAAAGCCGTCATGTCGTACAAAATCATGCTGACGTCCATTACGGAATTCGAATACTCAAATCTTGCATTTTTGATTAATAAACGAATTGTTATGCTTCTGATGTTAAATCGATGCAAGAAACGAATATTTCAAATTGCTGCCAGTTCTTGACCCTAGTGCCTGGTTACGCGCGTAACTTATGTGGGCAACGTTTCTCTCGAAGCATTGTGCAGGACGAAATCGGTGACATGCACGCCAACCTCTAAACCTGACTAAGAAAAAACTTGATTTAGGCTTTGGATAAGGGACTATCCGGAATGTGTGTGGACTCACAAAGCAATTTTTATGCACCCTCATCCCTGTGCAAGCCCCGTGAACGGCGGTTAGACCCCCCCCCCCTCTCCCCGGTCCCTTGTATGCTCACAGAAATTTGATGTCACTGTATGCATTGTAAGTGCCGGAATCTCGAATTTTACTTGGAACAGCATTATTAACGCCGGCGGAAAGTAATCACAGTCGGCTGTTTGACGATTAACCTTAACAAAGCACTGAAAGTTTCGGCCAGAATCCTCAAATATAATGAAAACAGTGTCTTGAGTGTCCTGAAATGTTGTTTAGCAAAACCTCACCATGGCAGCCATGTGCTTTCAGAGAACGGAAACGGGTACTTGCGCCTTGCAGACCATTTCGCAAAAAATAAGTCTGGACGATAACCAGCAGTTATTGCGAAATTTTGGTTATCAAAAACAGCGTTATGAACACTGCTGCCTATCGCGCAATTAAGTGGAGCCCACTTTTCGACGTTGTGTACGCTGCTGGGCGAAAACATTTTCGCCCATGTCAGGCTGAAACTGTGAAGTTGCTTTCAGTACGAAAAAGATGAAAAAAACAATGGGACGGAAGGAAAGGCAACGAGGCAGTGACTTAAAATTAGTTCCTGTAAAATGCAAAACATGTTTCTGGTTCATATCCTAAAATAAAAATGAGAAGTATTATAGTTATTCCCGAAAAACCAAATTAATGAAACAAAGAATATTTTCTGTAAACTAAATAAATGTACCAAAAAAAAATCTACCCGTGCCTACGAAGGATCTCCAGTGCGACGCGTCCTCACCTTGCAAAGAAAAAACAAAAGATAATAGGCGGTCCGAGTAAGCGATCCTGCGGAGGCTATCAAAATGGACGATACTGCATTGTATGTGATATGTGAGCTAGAGAGCGCACGTTAAAGCGGTCAGGACAAAAACAAAAAAGGCGCGTTTTACTTGCATATTAAAACCTGTGACTAGAACATGTCTAGAGGGCGGAAGTAATTTCGTGTAAAGCAATATGTCGTCCATAGAATGTCATTTGTCAACTCACAATCAGGGGCATTTTTTAACAGATAAGAAGTTCAAGTCGCGACACATACCGATATTGATAGCCCATTGGAACTGATGGCTATGCGGGTTTTACCCAAGCGTCCGTCCTTCCAATACATCTATGGAGGTGCAAACGGTTCTAAATTCGCTTCGTCACCTTGCCGAAAAAGTTACGTTCCGAAAGCGCCCCTCGCCATCATTTAGTTCTCCGCTGTTGTAAACTTCCTCTGATTCCGTGAAGCTGGGTGCCGGAACCGGCTCGATGTGGCAAATCAACGCCCTTCCCAGGGTGGACACTACCGTCCGGAAAAATAGCCGCGAAAGTACACATGCGGTGTTCTACAAATCGCTGGCGGATTTTACGAGCGTAATCATGTGCTACATGATTTTCGTTTTTAAGAAGTAAGTAAGTAAGCACGGTGCGTTATGCAATGGTGGCAGACGAAGACGATGCCAACGGTGAAGAATTAAACGGAGGAAGTTATCCGTACCTCCCGTACTTTTGCAACCATCGCGCCACAGAACGTAAAACAATAACAAGTGCACAGGCAGTCACTCACTGCAAATGTGGCGGCAATTTTTCAGTAGAAGACAGTGGCGTATTTAGGGGGGCGCAGGGTGCTGCCCCCCCCCCGAGCCTGGCTAAACGCCCGGCGAGTTAAGGAACTGTCCAGAAAGTATGTGAACTCACAAAGCCATTTTCCGACACCCCCTCCCCGCTATGTGAGCAGTTGTGAACACCGGCTTGACCCCCCTCCCCTCCCCTGTATGTTCACAAAACTGTCGTGCACTAGGTATGTGCAGTCTAAGTTCCAGAATTTTGAGTGTTTGTTTGAGCGAACAATTCTAGGTCGCTGAATCAAACCACAGTGAAAAGCTTGACAATGAGGAGCCTAATATAACGCTGAAAGTTTGTGTTAGAACACTCAAATATAATGAAAATAGTGTCTGCCGGCGCCTGTGGCGGACATTGTTTATTCTCCTGGTGTTCACAACAACATACCACTGACCAACCCTCCCCTTCAGTGAACAACTGTGAACAATGCGTTGACTCCCCGTCCCCCGTGTAAGGTTCACATACTTTCTGGACGCTCCCTAAGGGGTACCAAGTCAAAATAAATTTTCAAGGCAACTTTACCAAGTAAGCCAAAAAATCTCGTTTGCGGCGCCTTCGGCGGGCATAATTAGGCTAAATGCGTGTTATTCGGGACTGAAAAACCATTGATGTCTTAAACTTTCGATAAGTTTTATTCCAAAAAAGCGCAAAAACACATTTTGGCGGCGCCTGCGGCGTGCTATATTGATTATAAACACGCCAAAATCAGTGTTAAAATCCGCTGTGAGGCAAAAAAAGGGAGACTTCGGAAAACTACCAAAGGGGGACCAAGGCATATTTTCGGCGCCGGCCGAAGGCCCGCGCCAAAAAAGGTAAGGGTCCCCCTTACCATACCCTCCCCCCCTTGACCGGATCCTAGCTACGCCACTGGTGGAAGAGGTTGCTTAAGTGCTTTTCATATTTTTTACGCATACGTGAACAATTTAACATTTCCGAATACTGAACCACTATTAGTGGCGGATAATTCCATCAGTTGCCCAAGATACGTAACAATTAGAGAAGAAACAAACTCGGCCTACGCCGCCGTACGTCCACAGAACTTCACATACTTCACATGTACTTAACGAAGAGCTAAGATGTTGTATGTGCCGCCGAACTTCGTCGATTCCAGGCTGATGGTGCCATGCCGATTAATTAATTAATGCCGAAAATTAATTGGTGAAAATCGGCAAATACTCAGGGCAGACACACTCGGTCCAGAGGTTCATGAGGCCTTAGTGCAGACAAATAAAACCTGAACTTTAGCACGAATACGCCACAATCGGTTAAACACCATCGTCGCTGGTCACAAAAAAAAAACGTTTGCGCAGTTTCAACAGTGCCTAAAATAAAAACTGTCTCCTATTAGAAAAAACATTACCTCTAAAAGTGGCCACTTAAGTAATTGGTTGAAGAAGACGACGTTTTCTCGTCAGCCATTAACGATATTGGGTTGTCAAAAGCGCAGAACGGGCATCGCAAATTTTACTCCACCATGCAGAATGACTTACAAAGCAAAACCTGAAGAGGACATTATATCTCCCCGACCTCGGCAGTGGTTTTGGACGTTAGAAGAATTAAAAGATTAGAAAAACTGTCACATTTTTTCTCGTAAACCTGAAAATTACAAAAGACCTATTCGAGAGTTCCAAGTACGTAAGTAAAATGAAACACATTCGGCTAGCGACCACCATTACAGTTGTCTATGAGCAAATATGATCGCTTTGTGATTTCTAGAAAACCTGAAGAAGTCGTTCATGTTAATCTTCTTGGACCCACTTTGTCTGCAAAACGGCTTAAAAATAGAACTGTCGCTGAGGATGGCGTCGCTTGCGACTAAGGTGCAGAGCTATATCATCCCTAGCGGCAAACGCTTAACGCTGATTTCTTTCAAAGTATGGCACAAACGAAGCATATTTCCTGCTAGACTTATATTTTGTGATAAACCGCTTAAAATGCGGCACTGACATATCTCCCGCTGTTCTTTGAGGACAAGTTGCAACGACAAATATATAAAGATTCTTTTTCCAAGAGTTTCTAGTGCTTGGAGGAAGCGTGCTGGAGGCCGTTGATTCTCGGAAAAAACCTGCACATTGGGTTTTCCTTGGTGCACAGAAGTCGTTTGCTGTGGAGACCCTTCATGTGGCACGGTCGCACATACAAGTCCATTTTAAATAGCATATATTCAAAAGGCTGGTGATCCCTTATGGGCCTAAACGTACGAAATATTCAAAAAGATACCCGAACAACCTTGTTCGTTAGGCTTGTGCAAGAAAATTTTTGGAAGCAAGGGCTGCACAGAAAAATCGGCTGCTCTTCTTGTAGGCAACCTTTAATAAAGCGAACCAAAACGTGAAGTGTAACCGACAAATGCTTCTATGACAAAGCAGGCAGTCATCAAGAGCTCAGCGCGAATGCGCGAACCTTCAACAATGGTGGGATGCGTGGTCAGAACGCGATCCATATTCTCGTTCAGGTTGCAAGAGTTGGTACAATTACGAAAGTACAAAAAGGATAGAACAGTATTAAGCAAGTTCTGGATTCGGGTGTCATGCAAAAACTTCTTACGACGATGCAGGAGGACAAGTCGATGAGCCTCAGAGAAATTTGGACAAGAGAAAACCTGTCTCGGAACCGTTAACGCTGCTCGCTTAAATTTGATCTAAATTGATCCCTTACGGAAAAGGGCATACAAATGGTGGAAAAAGGAAGACGACATAAAGCGTTCCATCTTGGTGGTTACTCGTCGATATTTATCGACAATGTTAAACGTCAAATGACTGTCGACAATCTTGATAAGCTAAAGGGCTTTAGCGATAACTTGCTAGAGCATTTCGTGGCCGGTAGCAGATTGCCGAACGAGTGCACAAAATCGATAAATGTGCGCGCAAATGCTCACGACTCAGGCGGTCGGCAGCAAGCAGGCGGAAGAATGTGCAACTATTGAAAGGGGAAATCAACGCATCAAACGGCAAACAAGGTCAGCCCAGGTCGACGAGTCTTCGTGCAGAGCCGCCGCAGCTTCTTGACAATCGCCTGGATCATTTGCGAGGGCAGGGAAACGGTCAACAAGATGTTCAAAGCAGGAAGCTGAAGTATAAAAATTTCAAATCCGCAACGTCCATCTGGCATCAAATAGTGTAAATAAAAGAGAAAGCCAAAAATTAGCCCTGCAAAGGGCATTATAAATTCTGTGACGGAGAGTTATGCACGTTCATCCGAGGTACAGTTGTTTCGTCAGGACTCGAGGTGGACTCGAGGTTTGTGGGGCTCTTTCTGGACCGATTTTGATCGGGTAAAGTATGCGGACGGTACAGAATTTAATTCTGATACGATTAAAGCCTTCCCCGTCTCATTCGGAACCCTCGAAAAAAGTTACACGTGTTTTGCCGAGCCGACATTATTTGGTACCCCCCTATGGTCGAAAATTCGATGCCGGCACAATACAGACCTCGAGTCCGACCTCGAGTCCTGTCCCCGCATTGTGGGCACCTCGAGTCCGAATCCGAGTCCTGGGACTCGGGGTCGTCGTCGAGGTCGACCGCGAGTCCGACCTCAAGTCCTGTCCACGCATTACCTCGAGTCCGAGTCCGAGTCCGAGGAATCCTCAAGGTCGGACTCGGACTCGGACTCGGACTCGAAGCGAAAATCCCAGGACTCGGACTCGGACTCGGGGTCGGCATTGTGGCCAGGGCTTAAGCCTTAGTACACTAGCAACAAACACATTTATTCGAACAATACATAAAACCTGTATCAAGAACAGCTCTCACGAAAGATATGCTTAATTTTCTTCTTAGCTTGTTTTTTTTTGGCTTGAATGAAAAGGAACAACCGCGATTTTGGAAAGAAGCGCGAACTAAGAGTCCGTGTGCAATTTTCTCACCATATGCAGCGTCCCCTTAAAATTAACTCGCGGCTATAATGCCAGTGTCATCAGACAACATTCCACGAGTCGGCATCCCCCCTTGGGCGTGCCCAACGCCTCCCGAGGGGTCTAGCTACCCTTTGGTTCACATTCAGACACGCTTTGAATTTAAATGCTTTCTTATCAGTTGAGTGGGCATTAAAGGCATTTGCGGTGAATCTCCAAAGCCAGTGAATTTTAGTGAACTACCTTAATACGACCTCCCGTTCAGTTCCTTCCGAAAAAATATCGGTTCGTCGGAAGCATTGATTATCAAGTGCTACACTAATTTGCCAAGCTTAGCTGTTAGAATCGCATTACACTGCGCTAAACTCTGTGAATATTTTTGCTTTAAATTTCGGGTCAGGTACGAACAAAAGGTCCGTGCTCTTCATCCCCCTCACACCGAGACACCCAAAAGGCTCAATTTTTGGCGTCAAGCTTAAATGCCAAAACTGCTTACTCAAGGGGAAGCCTTTGATATTTTAGTGAAATACCATATTTTCTCTAATTTATCCCGCGGTTGGATACTATTTCGATCTTTGGAAAATTACAAAATATGAATGCTCATAACTTTTTTGTTTGACGGTCGTGTGACTCGCTATATGTCTTAAAATGCTTTCCATCATTTATATCTGTCCAGATTTCAGCTAAGATTGGAAGTACTTTCACCTCCGGACAAGTAAAAAATTGTTGGTAGCGGCAGTAGATATATTAGATAAAATAAGGTAACTGAAAAATATGAAAAAAACCTGGCAAAGTACGATGCGAGGTTTTCAGATAAATTATATATCGCATGAGGTCATTACATGGTACATTTCCTTCAAGGAGAGACTGCCTGTGCCGGTAGAAGCTGAACCGCAATACCGTGCTTCATCTAATAAAACGTCTGTTATAGTACACTGCTGGTAAAAAAAAATGGGACACCAGGTGTAAAATCAAATATGCCCGAATAACTATAACGAAACATTACAATCGAGTGTCGTTCTTAAGGACAATTGTTCTTTGGGCTTTCAAGAAGAAACTCACGCACAAACGGGTTCTGTAAGACAAAAACCAAAATTTTTGGCAGTCTTGAAGACAGTCTCCCAAAATTTTGGGCGTACATAAAAAATGGGACACTCCGGGAAAACGCAATAGAAGTGCACGTAGGATCCGTCTTAGTTGCTGGTAAGCACACCGCTGGCAAGCCTCAGGACCTAAGGATTTTTAGTTTGTTTAGGAAATACATTTTTCTTTTGGGTACGCGTGATCCTCAGAGCTACGAGTATCGCCACCTTCTTGAAATCAGATGTAACGGTGATTTCTCGCTCACGCTCATGGATATTAAGGACCGATTATCCACTTACATGACGATCGTTCGTACACTGCGACTACGGTACTTTTTCTGTACGTATTCGTCAACGCCAGTAATCTCCCAGTTGGTAATAGAAACGTTTAAAAAGCCCACCTGCGGCAGGATAAACTTAGGCCAGCATGCCCCATCCGAACAAAATGCACGCAAGAACTGCCGTCGTTTTCGAGCTACTTTGTGCCGAATCCTCAGCGGCAACCGCTTAACTATGATTTTTTTCCAACTCTGGCAAATACGAAGCGTTTCTCCAGCTAGCATAGGCGTCCTTGAGTAATATCGACAATGTCTCTTTTTGGTTGTATATGGACAATTAAATTGGACGCTCAATGACAAATATACAAAAACCTGTGCATCTAATTCGGTCTACGATATCCAATCGACATGCGTAAAGCCAACGCCGCTCGCGAATAAACTGTGCAGAAAGAGGTCACCAACGACAAATATGCAACAAAGAATTCGTTCCAAACTGTGGCAAGTCCGAACCTTCCAGCAGCTAGACTAAGAGTCCTGTGCGCTATGACGCGTAAGTAAGACCCCGTGGGTCTCCACTTCCCGCCCCCGTTGTATGAGGAACAGCTTGAGTTCATTAATTGGCCCGATATGATAAACATACACATACTCGAAAGTTTTCAAAAATTGACAGAGAGCTGGCAAGCCAGGCCGGGGAGCCGTCATTAAGGGCCAGCGTGCCGACTCGGGAGAGTACCCCCGGGAAGGGGGTCGCGTCACCCCGGCACCAGCTGAACCGGGACGTGTTTCTGACTTTTTTACATTTCTGTTGTTGTTCTGAGACGCTTGTCTTTATCGTATGTTGCGCCTCTGGCGATACCGCCTAGCTTCGGACATATATGGTTGTTCAACCGAAACCAAACTTCGGAAAATGCACCGAACTTCCGCATCCGAACCCTAAGTTCGGTCCCAGCCCTGGTACGCATACAATGAAATGCTGGAATTCCAAAATGGAATACGTGAATTTCAAGGTTTCTGGCATGCAAAAAATGATGTACTAGTTACAATCTGGAAAAATTCTGCTTCCCATGCTCAGAATGAGCCTGCCTGGTACGATCGTCCTTCGCCTGGAATCACTGGACAATTAAAAGGTGTAGGCTGACCCGGTTCCGTACGCCAGTCAGTGTCGGTATTGTAATAGAGTCTAGCAGACTTCCAAAAAGCCAATATAAGTAAGCATCCATGGGCCGTCAAAAACTTGTAAATCCCGGCTAGCGTCGCAGCATGCACGTTAACGCACGCAAGAAACTAGTGAAAAGATAACTGAAAAAAATTCTTGTCCACTTTCTTATTACAGGGGAATGAGTAAACTAACTTTTTTTTTTTAAAGCGATCTTCAATGATTACTAGGTCTTCTCAGAGTACCGCTACGATAACATTAAAATAACTTCCCCTATAAAATTTTTAAGTTATCTTCCCCTCCCCCTACACCAGCCCCCCCCCCGCTATATAATTGTGCCTCATTATAATATAAAAGATCCAAGATAATTTATGAAATTAAATTTTAATTAATTCCCTAAAATACCCGGCTAGAACTCTGGACTCATAACAGAAGTTGCGCGGAAGGCAAGATCTGACGTTGACGAGGTTCACTTTCCTACACTTATCGATGCTATACATATTATTGACTCCAATCAATTTTTCGTACCTACCGCCATGACAAAAATTTTCAGAAACCCTGCACCTCGTTTGTCCGAGCGATGAGCCTCGCTCGCTTTTCCGTCCGAGCTCAGCACTGGCAACCCTGGGCAACGGGCCTTCAAGCCGGCCCGCGGGCCTCAAGAAAGAGAACTTCCTGTATGCCCGTGAGACGCTTAAAAGCTTCCAATCTTCCAGTCCAACCTTATCACTTTCAGACAGTAAATTCATCTCCGGTAAATGGCTCGCCCAGTCGACAAAATGTGCGACTGTTCGAAGGTATGCACGCTTCACGTTCATCGACGTAGTGACGGCCGATGGAGCCCAGTTTGCCTTAAGCATTTCTCGGCCCGGGTCAACGTATTAGGGCTGGGCACCCCTCGGGTCGCAAACCGATCCCGATTTCGACCGATTACAACATTTTAAAACCGATCCCGATTCCTCCAAAAAAACACCGATTTCCGATCCAGTTCCGATTCTTCCCAAGGTTTCCTGCGCAGGCCTTCTATAAAGAGCGCCCACAAAGTACATGATGTTCCAGCACCATAAGGTAGAAAAAAGTACCTACCGGTACCCGGGGACAAATCGATCCGGGTCGTTGAAATGCAACCGACACCGTGACGTCCATGTTATACTTGCTCAAGTCTGCGCTCGGCTCGAAGTAACTGTCGCAGAGCCTGAAGCTACGACTGCATTGAGTGAGCCGTGACAGCTAGCCTGCTTCTCTACGGCTATGAAGTACTGCGCTACCGAGCAGCGGTCGAAATTCGAGTAGAGTGGCACCAGCCCCTTGGCCCCAAGGGGTAGCTCGTCCGGGGCTCTATTTTCCATAAGGTCTCTCAGGGGGGGGGGGGGGCTCTATTCGAGGGGTGGCTCTATTCAAGGCTGGGGCTCTAATTTCAAAGACCTTTTTATGTGAAAGTACACCTCATTTTGCCTTCACTAAAATGACTTTGTACATGATTTTTGTATTTTTTCATGTATTTTCGCGTATTTGTTCATGTATTTTCGTCGCTTACATAGCCGATCCTCCTTGTAGGCCTTGGCAGTATCAATCACATTGTAGCCCCGGCAAAAAGGGGCGAAACAGCGGCCAGGTCTCCCTCGACACACCTACTGGGTACTGCCGTGCACCCAATTTGGTTCGGGGGCGGGGCTCTATTCAAGGCTGTTTCTATAAGGTCTCTCCGGGGG
>JNEY01000767.1:32913-48390 GCA_020875895.1 Aphelenchus avenae
AATAAATAAATCTTTTAATTTAATTTTTTTTAATTTGACTTCGGATCCAATCTTCGCTTGACTTCGAAATACACAGCTAGAACCTGGTAAGCTGAATACTTTGGCAAGCCTGTAAGGTCGTCGTCCACGATCTTCTCTATCGGTTGCTACGACAGAAAAGTATAACTGGCAAATATTTAAAGAGATGTGTGATTCCTCACAAGCTCCGTGAACGTAAGAATACTTGAAAAACCAGCACAGCAAGTCCTGGCTCCTGCAAAACCCACGAGCCGGGTACATTTTGGAAGCAAAAGCAACCTCTACCGGTACGTAAACTTAAATAACGTGAAGCGTAAAGTGAAGCCTGAACACCTGCAACACTCCTGCGATAAAACATGCAGTGGTAAAGCGTTCATCGCGAGTGCGCACCACCAACTCGGGATCGTCGCTTCCGAACGGGGCCGAATGAGGTCATTCGAGGTCGACGTGCCTCCGGCGCGAGTGCTTCGCAGGTGGGAAACCCTGACGCGCACGTGCACTTACCTCTTGGACGCAGTGCGAAAAGGAGACACGCCTAACAAATGCATCGGTTTAAAGCATGATGATGTGAAGTGCCAGACTTCCGAATTTGAACTAAAAAAGGAAACAAGTGGCAGGCCTTTAACGGGGCAGTACCTGTCTTTGAGCGGGAATGCTTTAATGAACACTTTTGCAAGTTTTTATTTGCCGTCACGGCGGTGAGTCAAAGGTTACCGGAAAAAAGGCGGCACCTGGTAGTGACGTGACAATACTTGGCGTTCGAAAAAATTCTCGTATAATACCAATATTTACCACTGCACAGAAAACCCTTTTTATAAGTGTTGTTTGCCGTTTAAATTCAGCTACACTTGATAGCAGTGCCTAAAAGCAGACTCGAACAAGTACGATGGGCTTTCTTCTATTGTACTGATAGAACGCAACAAAAGCTTTTAAATTTGGTCTGATGGAAGTATAGCTAATAATGAATCCCTTGTTCTGAAACGTTGAGAAAACGTGCTTACGTCTTCAGCCAAATTTTATGAATGCACCTCTACCTCTCTCAGCACCAAAGGGTCCTACATGTGATGAGCAGTGCTTGCTTGCTATCTAAGTCTATCACTATAAATGGATCGCTTAAGCTTCAGTCCAAGGCAATACCTTGAAAAATGTGTGCTACCATGCCCAGAAAAAGTTCCTTAGGACATACCTGCTCCTTGGTCTAGTTTGGTACATTCAAGCCTATTATTCGACTACGATTAACGTGGCACTCAGTGTAATGAATAATTCCCGTAAAAGTAATTTATCTTCCGAGAGGAACGCCGCCGTAAACCCTATAATGTTCTATTCGGGAATTGTATAACCGTTCATCTCCTTTTTTCATATCCTGGCTAAACTTCTTGACACTCATCCGGCGTAAGTAACACATTTTGCGGGGAATGTAGAAATGTTGAAGCTACTATTCCGGCTGTCCTAAGTCCCTAAATCTCCTATAAACCTGGGGCGTCCCATACGACGTCATTTTCCTGTCACGAAATATCGTTCTTTCAAGCATCACATACTATAATAAGATGTCCAGAATATGCATTATTTTAAAAATTATCTCGGCTTAGCTTAGGTAGGTAGGCCAAAACCTGTTGCGGAAAGCCTGGACGTTGGCGTGGAAGTTGGGCCCGGGCGCCTGGGCCTGTGTCGAGCTGGACCAAAGCTTGCCCCCACCTCCAGGGTTGTGTCGCAGTTGATTTTCTTCGTCCTCGTCCAACAAAGAAGTCGTTCCGACATTAAGTTCTGCCAGTAAAAGGACATTCAAAGTTGCTGCTATAGAGTGCCAATGCATCCTTATCACAACGAAGAAGCGTGCTGAATCTACGTTGTAGACAATGAAAATAGACAGAACATTACGGCTAATGTGTGTTTTAGATAAAGCCTGATGTTCCTCGTCTTTCTTCGTCCTCGTCCAACAAAGAAGTCGTTCCGACATTAAGTTCTGCCAGTAAAAGGACTCGTGGTCTTAATGCGCTAGGGCTATTTAAACCTCGAAAGTAATTAAATGTTCCAATCAGAATGTCCCTTTGCAATGCATTTTGCGGTCCCTGAAGTTATGAGCGTGCAAAGTTTAACTAGATATGATTTTCAATGACGCAACTTTACTGCACAGGCACATGGGAACCTGCTTTTACGCATATGCGTTTGAATGAATTTTTACTTAGAAGTCCTCTAAAGAAAGAAGTTATCTCAAAAATTTCGCGGCGTGCGGTCTGAGCGGCGTCAAGTCTCTGAAATTCTGGAGAATTTTGTAGCGAACGAGCGCGGGTGGCGTTTCTGTATGTCGAAGATCAAATCTGTGGCCTCTGGACATCTTTCCTTACCTCAGGAGATCATAGGTACAAGGCTATCCACATTTTAGCTTTTCGGAAACTTTGTGGATCATCACGCACATTTGGGAAAATTTTCTTTTTTTTCTTCAAATTTTGTTTTCCTAAAAACCAACTTTTGGCTTTTCATGACTCTTAGTGACCAGATTTACGTCTTAAAACTAGTTTCGGGGTTGGGTCGAAATTCGGCATTCTTACCAAAGGGATGAACCCACCAAACCAGTGACTCATCCTTGATCACGATAGCGGGCGAATCCCCATTGAAAGCCCTCTGCGTCCCGACGACATCGTCCGTCTCCTGCGCGTGTCTGAGACAGAAAATGACTCAACGCCTCCCTCCTTCTCGAAAGTTGCTAAAGCGTTTCTATTATTATTTCCATTTAACATGATAAGAACTAACGATCTTCTATGGAAGCCTGAACTATTGGCCGATGGGAGTTTCAGCTTGCCCCCTTTCGTTGACTTTCCTTTTAACTTCGGCTTTCCAAAAATAATGTTACCGCATGAATGAGTCTTCATATACCAGGTGGAAACATGGATGCTAGGCTTGCTTAAATGACTACGATTGGTTAAACGAATAATTCTAGAAATCGGCGGCGGCAAAAACCTGTAGTAAGAGCATATATTACCGCTGAAAAAAAACAGACAACACGTCTCGTGGTTTCCTCGCGCGAGGATTCACGCTAAAGTCCGAAAAAAGGTCTGACAAACATCAGCAAGCTCATTCTGTCAGCTTGCGCAAAACAAGGAAAAGTGGCAAACGAATAATCTCGACATGAACCAACATGAATGACTGAACGGAACGGAACGTGCAAGACAAATGCGTGAAACTGCCAAATACGCCTATGTCTATGTCTAGTAGTCTATGAACTGTGCGCCTCTGGCTGCTCTTGTTGTGAACCCTAGTCCACAACACTGGCACCTAACCTGGGCGAGATTCGACAGTCTCGTCGTCGCTTTTTTGCATGAATGCGAGCCATTTTACAAACCCAAAATTTTACAATTTTACAGACACCAGATCCGCAGAGTTCTTTCTCTTCGTGTAAACACTATCATGAGAATGGTCCGCAACCGAATTTTTGGGCTCGGGGTCGTCAACCGTATTTTTATCCTTTAAAATTGTGTCGAGTGGTTTAAGGCAGGCCCTTGAACCTAAAAGACAGAATGTTGAAAACGCCTTAAAGTCGCGTCGCATCGCCTTGATCTGATGTTGCCTATTCTAAAGCTCAAAGACAGAGAGTCTGGACCACTGAATCAAGCGAAGGAGTTAGTTACGCAGAGATACCTACAATTTTTCGCAAAAACTTTACAAACATCAACACGACGCAGTCTAGAGGAACGGGTGCAAGGCCTTTTTGCTCAATTTCAAACAATGAGACAACGGCGAAAATCCGCCAAAAGAGTCACTTCGACCCGTCTCGCCCCGACACCAGCTACGCGTCACCAGCTTTGGGTAGAGACGAAAAAAAGCTTTGTACAAAAGCGCTCCGATCAGGAACGCATTTTCTGCCGTAAGCGACTGGTACACCTGGCGAGCGAACCGCCTAAAAAGCGAACGTGAGAATGACCGCCATATCAAAACGCTTGCTTAACGTGCGGAACAATTATTGCCACTAACTGTTCCGCATGCACAACAGAGGCGAGACTATCGAAAATAAAAACCTTACCTTGAAATCGCACAATGACATGCTGCTTCTGAATCGCATTGACAGATCTATAGGCAAACGCGCAGTGCGGAGAAACTCACGCAAACGTTCCTTAGGAATTTTAGCGAGTAGACATCTTTGATGGAAGTCGCAAGCGCACCGGTCTTCAGCGCTGAGCTGTCTTGCCATGATCCTATATTAATAATAGAGAAGCGTCGGTGGCTTGGTATGCTTGTCACGCTTTTCAGTTTTCGGCTTTCACGAAGGATTTGCAGCCTGATTTTTTGACCACGTGGGTTTTCGAGGTCACTGAGTCCGAATCTGGAGTCGGATTCTGTCTATCGGCCTTCTGAAGCGAATTCTGGAGATCGACGACGACTATGTCGCAAATGCCAGCTTGGACATCGACTTCGTTGTCAGTGTGTCTGAAGCACCATGTTTAAGGGTAAAGATGTCGACTTCAACGTCAACATCGGCCTTCTGAAGCGACTTATGACTTTAACGGTAGAGATGTCGACTTGCACGTGAACTTCAGCTTTCTAGATCGATAACAGTAAATCCGTAGCATGAGCTGCCTTGACAGTATGTCTACGTCCTTGATGTGTTTGTTGCATATGACGAGTGCTTCGCGCGCGCGAAGCGCGCGCAAGCACTCGTGTTAAATAAATGAGCCATGGTCTGAAGGTATGCCTTGTCGTGTACACCAAGGACTTAAGCGTAGCTCGGCAAAGCTTGGAAATTCGGGACTTCTCTTTAGACAACATTTATCATTAGTATAGGTAGTACAGAACCAATTTTCTTTCTTTTTTTCGTTGGCATCCATCAGGCGCCGTTCTACTGTCCTACTCGTTATTAATTGCAAACAATTTCGGCATACCTGTGCTAAGCGCAACTTCCCGGGCCCATCTAAGGAATCTCAATAATCCGGTTTCACACTTCCTAGTTCGTTTTCGAACATGCCGAAATCATAAGACATCCGTCCAGGTCTCATCTAGACCTCCAAAACGTATCCGCCTTGGTATAAGGCCTTTCAGCCGTCGCTTTTTTACACAAAGTTACGTCGAGAATAATTTTGCGGACACTAAGGCGATGAAAATGAGCGGCTCCTTTAGTTATGCTATTTAGCTCAGATGGCCATCAGAACGCACCTGCTCGTTGCTATAGAATCCGTTTGTTTTGATGATACGCATGACCTACATTCTCGAGCAAATTTGGACCTAGTTGCAGTGCGCTGATGTAAAGAGGGTAGGTAGGCAGCATTCATTGACAATTAACATGTGTGTTTGATTAAATAAAAAAAACCTGAGGATAACGTTGTAGAGCTGTTCCCGAATAACAGCATGTTCATGTGATTGTCCACGCGCAAAGGCGGCGCCGGGTGGGGGGGGGGGAGGGAGGCTTGACTAAACGATTTTGAAGCATAATCCTTTGAGTTTGAGTCATTAGCATCAAAACTGGCATGTAAGCAAAAATTTTTAAAAGAATACTCCTTTTTGCGGTAAACCTAAGTAACGTATTTTCATAGCAATAAATCGTGAAGAAGTGAGAAAAAGGCATGGTAGTACTTAATCTTTGACCAACGCAGGACGCAGACGTGAAACCGGTCGTGCGCCGTTGCACAACTATACAACCCTATCGAGAGGTGTCTTTCCGTTACGGAAAAGTTTTGAGCTGTCGCTTTGAATTCAGTGCCATTCGATAGATAGCCCATGATAAACTTAAGAATTGGTGCCAGTTTCACTTGCATCCGTTGCACCACTAGTGGGTGTTTCATCGTTAGGCCAGTGCAGACAGCCGAAAAAACAGCCAGTGGAACGGTAAAGATTTATTACAAGCGTACGCGGTTTGACTTCGATAGTGGATTGAAGAAGATGGATCATACGATACTGATCGACCATGTCGCCTTCCAAAACCTGTTGGCGTTTGTTTGTGGTAAGCACCAACCATCCGCACTAAACACTCTTAACAAGCATTTGTGATTAAATTACGGCAAACTCGGCCCATTAATCTGTTTGAAGAAGAGTTTTGTGAGCGTTTCAAGTTGGCTTTTATAGCTTGTTCTATTCGTGGCCCCTTAAATAAAACGAATGTTGCGCAACTTTACAACAGAAACATTAATTAGGAACTTTACAGAAAAACCTGTTCCCGTTACATGGACATTGATCGATGCCTGGTATAACTCTTTGAGCGCAACGCTGTAGCAGATATTGACTATATCTCGATGTGCCTGGACAACGAAACTTGCGCATACCCAGAACAAGAAGATAGTCCATCTGCTTCTCATGGGCCTGCCTTTATTAATCGCGTTATTAAGCCCGACAAAGCTCGCTGATGATTTTCAGTTTGATCACGCTCACTGAAGTCCCGGTTCCAGTTTTGGAACTGGAACGGAATCGGTAATTCTTTCGGGTTCCCTTAAAGGGAACCGCAACTGGAACTGGTCAAAATTGGCTTTAAGTGACCCGGAACCGGAACTGGAACAGGTTGTTTCGGTTCCACGTCCATTTCCATTATTTTGCGATGCAAAACTCTTCACTGTCAGATACCACTTCATCGATGTGCACTCAAAAGGAAAGATCTGCCGCACTCTGGAACAGCTGCGGAACTACAAGGCAATGGTCCTTTTGAACAAGCATCTGTCTTGAATGCAAAACCTTGCGATGAATTGCATAAAGTTGCCTGTCTAAGGTTGTTTTAGTGGCTCGAAAGGTCCCCCCGTTGGAACTGGAACCGGAAATGAATGAAAAGTGTCCGATGGGAACTTTATCCAGGGGAACTGAAACCAAAACTGGTCGATTTAGGGCTAAAGAGAACTGAAACCGGAACTGATACCGATCGGAAAAGTGGAACCGGAAGTTCACTGCAAGATACAAAAAACCCCACTACTGCATGTCGGTTCTAGTTGGTATGCAAGCTTCGTTTGTTTTCGAAATGTGCATCAGACACTTGACGAAGTGCTGCGTTCGAAATGCGGCAGAAACTCCTCAGGCGCACTCTTGGCGGCTGTATTGTCGGCAACACGCTAAAGAGTACGCGCAGGAAATACGCGTCCAACTTGGCAAAGCTGCAGTTCAATTCAGTGAACTCGCGACTCTGGTGGCGAAGGTCTGTGCAGTAGACGCCTAGCGCACCCATATTGCACATACTTGTTGCGAAGCCTTTGGTCTTGAATTATCTGTATCGGTTTTCCAATTTGTCGGGATGTGAAGAAATCAAATAATTATGGGCTTCAGCAGATAACCTAGCAAGCACACCTCATTCGACGTCAACGTGACCAGAATCGTTCGCTGTTAACGTGCGCGCATTTCCGCAAAAAGTTTAATTATTGGCTCGTATCGCAAGGACATGTTCACTCCATTATTTGGAGGTACAGCCCTAATCGTGGAATGCTATGTTTCATTCCACTATATGCAGCGGAAAGAAATATCTCTGCTTTAAATAACCTTATTTTCAGGTTGAACCTTAAATGGTTCAACTTGAATTGAGTACATCGTATTACTTCATTCTTTCAAAAACCTGTTCAAGTCGATGGCTAAATCTTCGATTTGCGTACTCTCTTCGGGCGCCGTCGGCTTTTAGAAAAGAACGGTGCATACATCCATAGGGTGTGTGCTTCCCGGTGCCTCTTCCTGGTATTATTTGCTGGGACTACCGTTTTCCTCTAATAGCTTTCCTGCCCTAACTTTTCCGTAACCACCTGGCACGGTTTACGTCAGATGTAAGGTCGTCTTTGAACGGTACGGTAAAATAAAAACGGCATACGGCATTTTTGTAGTATTCATCACTCAACAACTAGGACTAGCCAGCATATACTACGGCGACGTCCTCTATGGCACGCCCTCTGTGGGGTGGATAATTCAGGCGAGCTCGCAGAATGCCACTCCGTATACCAAAAACCGTCTAGCAACCGTAAATGCAGGGTCGGAATTCAGTTATAGGCTAAGTCCTTTTCAAAGAAACTAAATTGTGTTCTACTAGCTAACTAGTCCAAATGGCGATTATTTTTTTGCTCTGCCCCCATGTTATTTTCATGCCCCCCATAATAACCTTGCTTTCCCCCAAAAGCAGACACAACCATCCAAGGTGCCAAGCGTTTGCTGCTAACGAACCCGAGGACGGGGAGTTCCACAGGTTTTTGCATGCTCCATGCGTTTAGCTAATAACTAAATTAGGTTTGCTGCAGTCCGGTAAGTATCTATTCGTCTTCGATCAACTACATTTCATCCTTTGATGAGGATTGGATTGCAGAAATTGCATTGACAAAAGGTGGCCAAACGATCGTGTAGCTAGCCTCGACCATAGCATGTCCCTCTACAGTTCCACAATTTTTGATTTGACCTTCAAGGCTCCGAAATGCGGCCTTGAGAGCTCGAATTATGCAAAACTTATTTATTTTACAAAAAGCACGTCCATTCCGAAACCATTCGGGGCCGGGTCGGCAGGTCGGGTCGGGTCAGCTGCCAAACACTAACCTTCTTCGATTAAGTGCAGCGGCTGCTGAATCATAGGGCTGCAAACGCCAAAATGTAAATTTCGGCTGCATCAGTCATTGCCGAAAAACGGCCAACAGAAGCTTACTTTAAATGCTAATTAAGTCCTAGACCCGCAAGGCAAGACTGCCGAACTTTGTTGACATCTTGCCTATTAAGTCGGTTGCTCCATTCCAGCAAGTTTTCGAAAAAAACCGTACATTTGAGCAAGCAGAACTTGGCGTAACATGTCCTAACGTGCTATATCAACCGAACTTCAACGAGCAACTCGTCAAGCTGAAACTCTTCCCGGTTTTATTTTGTTTTCCACTTTTCGCTGACGACGAAGTTCAGAAAATTAGAATGACTTTCAGGGTTTCAAGCCTACGCAAATTCAAAAAATGGAATAAAGTACCATTATCACCGGCATGTAACTAGAAGGGAAGAGCAGAACAAGACTACACTACGCTCTCAGCACAATGAATGTTACTAGCCAACTGCCGGGCTTTATCATACCGGGAAGTTAAAATGGAATGGAGGGGGCTGGTACGGCGCTCAGCCCGTTGTCACGCAGGCCAGACACAAACGCTACTGTAATGGGCGGAAGCTGCAAAAAGCTTCAGTTGACCGACCATCTAGAATAACTATGTACAAGAAGGACCAGGACCTTCACGCAGATTTCTAATGTCCCGACACGGAGGTTTTTTCTACATACGACTGGTTAAGCGCTTTTTGCAGCTTTCTTTTGGCAATGCCTAGAAGGAAGACCGAAGGGAAGGTACTCGAAACCGGGCAGGGATAAACGTGCAAATGCGTGCCTGCATTGCACGAATACATTGCGAAACCATCGACGAAGTACGAAATCGTCAGGTTTTTATTGTGAACTTGCTTGCTTCTAGGTTATAGCGATTTTTTCCTGATTGCAAACATGTAGTAAGCTACTTGGCTTCGCCTGTCGCTAGCCGGGCACTGATTACAATCAGGAAGAAGTACCTACTAGGCACCACAAAGTCGCCCATATGCGACGCTTTGCGCCGGCACGCTTAGGTGAGTGTTGTTCCTTAGGTGCTTAGAAGTCCTGCGGGTTTGTGCTCCAGCGCCCTGCGTCCTTTATATGCAACTCGCATGCTGTCGCTACGCAGCACACTAGAAGCAAAACTTATTGGCCAATCCATTGCAGTCATGCAATACCGAACAATCTTTCGATGCAACGAAGCATACCGCCTGGCAACATTTACGTGTGCGGACGAGGACAAGGCTGATTTTTAAAACTTTGTTCTATAGCGTTCCTGCCTACTTCCCCGGAAACAATAAATTTACAAGGTTCCCATAGTGTACCTGAGCGTAAAGCTGTTTCAAACGAACGTTCAAACTTGTTACGTTTGCGTTTAATTCGCCGGGCAGCGATGCTCATTGTAGTCACAGGGTTAGCAAAAAAAATTTCACCGAGAAGGCTTGAAGCGGTGATGGTGGTACATCGAAACGGGTGAAAAGTGACAGCCTAGGGGTACACCTATACGATTGTATTGTTCTCCCTTGATGAGTTATTTAGGCTGATTTGGAGCAGTTTTTGTTTTCCTCTAGTGTCCGCAACTTTGCTTACCTAAAGGGCGTCATGATTTAACCTGTTACTCCTTGAATTTCTGCTTTCATCGGCTTACCAGCCCTTTCCGTGTCGTCATAAGTTGCGCATGCGTTCCGCCGGTTTCACGTAAAATTTTGCGGGTGACAATCACCGAAGGCTGTCGACCTCGGCTGACCTTGTGCGCCGTTCAATTGCATCGCTTCACCTTTAGACAGTTGCGCATTCCCCTGGACCTCAGGCTTTTCTGTGCGTATGGATGTCGTATTGCCGGTTTTTCCTATTTCTGGAGCTCGCTTCTAATGACTGCAACGACTATTTGCAGCAAGAGATCGCATTTTACTCCACATTTCGCAGGAATTTTGCGTGCTGACCAAACCGTGTCGGCTTTGCTGTTGAGGGTGTGGGCGATTCAACGAGGTTTGTTCATGTTCAAGAAGAATATGAGGAAATCTCGGAGTCTCGTGGATATTTGCTTGATTGATACATATGTAAAACGGCGTCGCACTTTATCATTCTTTTCAGTAGTTGTGCAGCTGGACAAAATTTCAGCATGACCGGTTTTTTTTTGCGTACCTTAGGAATCACATATCGACGAGCAATACGGCACCATGTGTACAGGTTTTCTTCGGTCCGAAGGTCTACAACGCCGTATTCATATTTTTTGTTTTATCACCACAAAAAACATTGCCACCTCGACAATTCCAGTTTCAAGAATGCTTTCCGCATTGTCCGGTGGGTCGACGATAGCAAACGGCAAAGCCACAGACATGCCAGGCTTTAAGCATTTACGAAATTCGAACAAATTTGTTTTCATGTTTGAAATGTTTGACAAATAAATTATGCTTAGACGCCCGTAACGTACCGCAGGCCGTACCATATTCTACAGTACGGTGAACGGTCCGAGGCAAACCCCCTACGGGGGGGGGGGACTCAAGTAGGTAAGTTTATAGCTCAAAGCCAGCTCAAGCTAATAAGGCTCAAGTTTAGGTAGCTCAGTAAGACCTAGCTCAAGTCGAAGCTCAATGCTAGGGAGTCAGTCGCTTTTAAATAGGTAAGTTTAGTGCCAACAGAATAGCCAACACACAATCACTAGCTTAGGTAGCAGGGGGATGCGGGGCACACTAGCGTCCACCGATCGGGACTCTTGCGTAGGCGAAGACTGCCGAGCGATCCGCGCGGCGAAGCAGCGTGAGTCGAGGGGCGGCGTCCGCCGGAAGCGACGGCACGTGCCGGAAGATGAGTGCGAAGAGCGACGAAGAGCGGCGGGAGGCCGGTAGCACATTCTCTGCGGTTAATTGCGTTGCATTAAATCCTTCGCGCCTACCCATGGTAGAGATGCCGTTACAGGTTTTGCTCAGAGCACAAAGTCATCGTATGTAATCTCTAAGATATGTTGTTAAGCTAATAGTAATATTAAAATCTAATTACCGAAGCTTTTGTATGCCTCGACCCGGCGCGTTTGGATTTCGTATGGATTGCGTGTACGAGGCAAAACTGTGAAAAACCTGAGATGGAAAGTCAGCAGCATGCCATAGACTAACGTAACCTATCAGAGGCCGTGCAAAAGCCAGGTCCTTTTAAAAGGAAGGAAACTGGCAAGGCTGTCGTAGCCGCTTTTCGCCTTACAGGGCCCTAGGGCTAGGGTGGGGGGGTACAAGGGGAGGGGTTTTCTAGGGGTCTAGCGACCTTCTCAAAGGTACAACCAAAAAAGTACGAAATGGGGAAATTGCCAAAAATTTCGTCGATGCGTAAGCTTTGCTACCAGTATCCCTTACGTTTTCAGGACGGCTTTTGGTCGACGATTAAAAATACATGGTTTTCCCTTTTGTTATTTTCCTGCATGCCGAACTTTTTCGCATTTAATAGCTTTACTGCGTTTCTCGTCGCGGGCGGGCCTGCCTGCGATCCATTGGGACCTCTGGACACTCAATAACGGATCGAGTTGCTGAAAACTTACAAAGTAAAGCGTAGATGCTAACAGCTCAGCAAAGACGTAAGCACTAATAGCAAAATGCTAAGACTTGGGCAAAGTGTCCGAGCAAAAAAAACAAGCTACGCTGATGCCGTGCCTGGCCCCTTCGATCGTAAAAAAAGAGGAAATTTTTGAGGAAATGAAACTTGCATTTCCGTTTCCCTCAGGGAAACGCAAATTCGATACTTTTTCCTGAACTTCAGAAATCCGGTTACCCATTGTTACTTGTCCTTTCTCGCTCACAGTAAGCACTACAAACATTTACATTCCCTGAACTTAACCTTAAACGTCAGGTTTACTGAGGCAGAACAACGAAAAGTTTGCATGCGACGCATTGACAAATGACAGGAGTAACAAATGGTTAAGTAACACTGAAACACTGCAGCATACATGCGTCTACCCCACGTCTACTCGCTAGCCGAACATACCGGCGAGACGCTTTTTTGCGTCCGTTTGGTTCGATTCCTATTTCGTTAAGTAGGCTGTTCTGGTAACCAAACTCATACGAAGACTGCAGCTTTAGACATCAGTGACAACCAAAATGAAAGCACACAAGTACGGTACTTGTCGTTAGGGCTATCGAAGCACATGATTACGTCTATGAAGAGGTTTTTCTTCCAGAACACCTACCTTCCTAGCGAAGGACGATTTATTTCCGGTGGTACTGTACAATCCATTGAGGGCACCGAAGTTTCGAATTAACTTGTTAAGTTAATCGTCTGCGTCCGTGTCGTTTTCTCGGAGAGAAAGTTGTTACGACGGCTATGGCGGGCGCTTTGTGGTTTGCGGCTCCACTATCAAGATGAGCCTCACCGTAGGCTTTTACGGCATTCAAAGGTCTCCTGTGATGAGGAGCTAAATACTGAACAGCCTTAGTAAGTCTAGTTTTGGAGCCTGGCCATGGCAAACATTTCAGCCATGGCCGAGGCTCAGAACGAGGCACAGTAGGCGAAGAGACGGGCACAGCAAGAACTGTCTTACGTAGAATTTTTCGGAATTGCCAGTTGTCCACCATTTTCCGGAATTTGCGGAATTGAAATTCAGCATATGACGACCACGTTACTGTGAAACTTTAAGAGCACACGAGCGATGCCATTAGCAATAAAAAAACTGAAATGATGTTGCGCTCCTTATTTTTTCCATGCGGAGAATCTTCCATTGTTTCCTCACTGCGTTTTTTTTCCTTACCAGTATACACGTCAAGCGCAGTTTATGATGATTCGTTTATTAATTGCCGGTAAACGGGCAAAACGAGTTAAAAATGTCGGGGCAACATAAATGAATTGAGCGACACGTTTTTTCCTTTAGGATAGGTCATGCGATAAGCGCTGCCGCCAAGCCGTTAAAAGGATATAATTGATCTGGATCTTTGAAAACCAGAGATGGGGAAGAATTGTTATTGGACTCGGCGTCGGATGTCGGTTATGGCGTTTCCCGGAAAAATCGGCATCGGAATGGGGATAATTTTAAAATTCTGGAATCGGTCGGAATCTTCAGCGGTCCACGACTCCGAGGTTCCCAGCCCTAGAAAGCAGTGCTAAATCTCCCCCGGTTTGTTCGAATGCTTGTCGATATACTCTGTACGTCTTGATAGCGAACATCTCACTAAAAGAAGAGCGAAACATTCATGCCGTCGGGGTAGTTCGTGCGCTACTAACAGTTCTACCTCGCTGTCTACGGCAGGTGTTTTTCACGCATGAAAAGAAGCAGCTGAAGCCGGATGGTGGAGCCTTACAAGATGAACAGTCAGAGGTTCGCCTAAGATTAGATGGCAACTGTGAAGTTATTTTCAAGAAACTTCAATTATTTTGACTTCATTCTACCGCTAGTGTCGAAAAGAGCAATGCGGAAACGCAGTTCCGAGACGCCGTCCGAGAAGCAATAAAACTCAAACTACAATGGGCCTGCCACGTAGCGAGAAGAAACGACAATCGGGGGACGCTGGAAGCGACCAAGTGGAACCCTAAGAAGTAGACACAACAAGACTGGGGCCGACCGACCAGATGGGATCAGCCCCTCGTCAAGAAGATCGGCCCGAATAGGATGCAAATGGCGCAAGACCGAAGTCCGTGGAGACACCAGTGTACCTCAACGCCGTCTCCGCATCGGATGAGCGGACGAGTCGATGAACCCGCCAGCCCGGAAGACTGAATACGGAGTTCCTAAGCATCCTAAGTAAGAAACGTGTACCTATGCTTGTGGTGAACGATACTTTCGCATTAAACTTGGTAAGACCTATCAGGAAAGATGCAGTTTAACATATACCTATTGTTCGTTGCAGCGCGAGCATGTATGGAAATATCATGGACCCTAGACAAGTCTAGGGGCGTCACACAAATGAGGAACGTATGAGCGTTGGCTGCGCTTTTTGTAGCACATCCATACCTCGTTTGATTTTGGAGTTTTGTTGACTGGTAGGGGCAATTAGGAACTAACCAAGTTTAAGCAGTATTCTAAAAGGCTAGCAAAAAAGCATCGCGGTGCAACAACACGTTTAACCCGGAAATTTACGAAACTTGAGGTTGTCAGTCCACTAGCAACTTAACCCCCCTTAACGGCACGAAGCCTAATGTCTAGCGTTACTTAGCTACACCTCCCGTTACGGACAAAATGGCGAAAATGAAGGTTGGGACAACGTCTTGTGAGATTTTTGTTACAAGTTACGCAAAACAAGTGTCCTGGCGGCGTCTCGTACTCTAGGGGAGGTTGGGTACAGACAAAAAAAACACCGATCGGACATGTGCGGTCATGGGTCTGGGTGTTACTTTTCCCATGCTATGGTTAGCATCCTGGCCGCTCACTTCCAGCAAATGCCGCGCCTAATTTTTTCTTGTTGAAATTTGAAATTATACTTTTCACAAGCTATGGCATTTCTTACAGAATGGAGCTATAATGCGTAATGTACGCGTTGTTAGCGACATTTTACATGCGCGACCGGCATCCAACGACGACGGTACGATGTTTTCCTCGTCAGGTTTTATATTAAAAGACGAAAACAAATGAGATTATCAGTCTGAATGTTCGGTACGCATAATCCGACGGCTAATCATTCCATTAGTGCGCGGAAAGCATTTCGTGCCGGCTGTGAAAACAACGGCAAGCGAGTGCCCACTGGTTCCGGCAAACATTACCATCGACCGTCGTCGTTGCGGGTTGTCATAACATTCTTCATTTAGAATTTCCTTCTTGTCTGTGGACTCTTTCATTCATGCGGCTCTTCGCCGCGTCAGCTGGTCATATTTAAACGAAAGTTTCGAATAACTGACCCTTGGATAAGCGCTGGATAATGTTTCAGATAGCACAATGAGGCCGAATGGAAATTCTCGATTAAAACTTTCCTTGTAAACAATCATTGCCTAGTAACCGAGGCTACAGGTCAATTCGGTAAATGCCAGTACGGTAAATGCCAATTCGGTAAAACTAATTCGGTAAATGC
>JNEY01000768.1:0-11390 GCA_020875895.1 Aphelenchus avenae
ATTTGTATTTGTATTTGTATTTATTTACGTGGTTTCCCACGTGACAAACTAGGCATAAACGAAACATACGAGAATGTTATGTCTGGATGAAACAAGACAAACCAATTACAGTCAAGTGACGTGCAAGGTGGCACAGCGAGAAAGGTCATAAGAGGCAATGGCACTCTGGAAACCTGAAACGGTGGTTATGGCACGGATATTTTCAGGAAGTTTGCTGTAGGTCCGTGAGACTCGGACAAAGAAAGAACCGGTACGTGCCGAAGTACGCGCCCTAGGATGCCGTATAGTAGGTTTGTTACCCCTAACACTTAGATAGTAGGATATGGAGTCTGTCTGGATTCTTACTTTACCATGAATGAATTTGTGGAACATGATCAAGTCAGCCATGAGTCTCCTGTGTTCAAGAGTCGGCATATTGAGCAGAGAATAACGGTCCAAAAAGGGAAGGTCACGGAGTGAATGGGATGTCCTGGCCAGGATAACTTTCGAGGCTCGTCGTTGAATGCTCTCAATGTCGAAGGTGAGAGGGCCACTGGCAGGGTTGTACACCGGTGATGCATATTCGAAAATGGGCCGCACGTAGACATTAAAGAGTTTGGTAAGGAGCTGAGGATCACGAGAGGCTACCGCTTTCATCAAACAGAAAAGCCGCCGGGAAGCGGAGTTGTCGATGCCTTTTATATGCACTTTGAATAAGAGATCGCTAGACATGTCAACACCGAGATCTCTAACAGGCTCTGTAGCAGGAGGAATGGTGAGACCATTGCAAGTGTACGCAATCTGGGGATTACTAGCACCGATATGAAGTACGCAACATTTCTGAATGGCAAGATCAAGACGGTTATCAGTACAGTAAATCCACAGACGGTCAAGGTAGAGTTGTATAGGAGGCGGTAGATCATGATTTCTAGGGGGTGCGAAGGCTTTAAGATCGTCTGCGTCATTCAGACATCATCGTCTGAAGGTACATAGCAGTCAGATATGATATCGGATTCGTAGAAGATGAACAAGAGAGGAGCTAGACATGTTCCTTGCGACAGCCCACTGGTACAGAGATGTTCGGAAGACAGTTCACTGCCAATTTTTGCGCGAAATGTACGGTTTACCAAGAAGGATTCAAGCCATCTAAAGGCCATGTTCAGCACATTAGAACTAGAGAGCTTTAGCAGAAAGCGTGGGATGGACACAGAATCGAAGGCTCGTTTAAAATCGACGTAGAGAACATCAATCGAGTCTCGAGAGTCAACGGAGGAGGTCCGTGCATCATGACATTCAATAAGCTGGGTAGTAGTTGAACGAGACTTGCGGAAGCCATGTTGTTCTCGGGGGATAATACCGCAGTTTTCCCAGTATGATCCAAGACTTTTGGCAACGTGCTTTTCAAGGAGTCTAGCAAGAGAGCAGGTTAGTGAGATGGGCCTATAATTTTCGATGGCAATTTTTGGGCCCTTCTTGTGCACTGTAATAACATGGCTCTCCTTCCAGATATCAGGAACTGTGCCGGTAGCAAGTGATTTTTGGAAGAGGTAGAACACGGGGTACGTGAGAGGAGCGGAACATTGTCGCAGAATGATGAAAGGCAGGCCGTCAGGAGAGGTGTTGGCACGGGTAGGACAGCGGTCAAGCATGGCGAACACATCGAGCGGCGTAATGTTGAAAGCGCTTAAGGAGTGGGCTTCGTGTACGTAGTGTTCGCTGACGGGAGCTTCGGTGCATAACCTGGAATTGTAGCAAGTAGCAAAGTAATTAGCAAAAGCATCTGCCTTAAGGGAGTCATCGGTCACGACAGATCCATCGCACGTTATGGCCGGGAGCTTATCTGCTTTGGTTTTGAGCTTTTGTGAAACGTAGCGGAAAATTTTGTTCGGGTTTTTGGCGAGCAAGAGTTTCTCTTTTTGCTGGGTAAATTTGGCAATAACTTTGGCAAGTTTCCTGGAGACAGCATTAAACTTCCGGCGTTTCAGTGGACACTGTGACTCATCCCACAGTGCAGATCGATAGGCGTAGAGCTTACGTATGTATTTTGGCATGGAGTCAATGCGCATTTTGCGCATGGGTACAGGGACAAATAAGGATAGGCCATGATGCACAATGCCATAGAATACATCGACAGCGTCGTGGATGGAGGAGCAGTCGGCAAAGTGAAAGTTCCAATCGACATTCATGAAGAATCGGTTTAAAGCAGGATAGTCAGCACTTGAGTAATTAGGAAAGCGTTCCCGGGAACAAGGCGGTAGTGAGAAATTCAGCGATAGTTCGATGGAGTTGTGGTCTGAAGAACTGAAAGGTTCTAAAACATTACACTTGAGTACGCAGGCAGTATCGGAAACCAGCACAAGATCCAGAAAGTTCTTGCCTCTGGTGGGCGAATTTACAATTTGAGTGAGTTCAGAAGCATCGCAGAATTCAGTGAAAGCAATTTCAGCAGGTTTAGGGGTGGCTAATGCATCAGAGTTGAAGGAAAGTGGGAGATTAAAGTCGCCTAGAAGTATTTGCTCATAGTTATTTTGGAAGTTCTCAGCTACGGCATCACATACGGCGCATACCTCGTCTTTTGTGGAGTTCGGCGGTTGGTAAATGAGCGTGAGACGAAGTCCAGACAGCGAGAACGGATCCATGAGGTCAATGGACAGCAGGTCAGCACGTTGGATGTTGCGCGAGGAGACCAATGAAGCGGACAGTTCGCTACGGTCAATGAGACAAACACCACCGCCGCACCTGGAATTTCTGTCGGTTCTGAATGCGACATAGTTAAGGCCAGAAGTGAGCAATGCATCGGTGTATTTTGCAGATAACCAAGTTTCAGAAACGGCTACGATATCGTGCCTATAGGAACTTAACAGAACAAACAAACTACCTAACTTGTTGCCAAGAGACCTAGCATTGAAATACAGCAGACTTAACTGAGGTTGTCCGGCTGCCGACGAGAGTTTCCCGCAGGCACGACCAGGCCCTTGTAGATTTGCACGCGTTCCCCAGCTTCTCGGCGGCGGCGGCATTCCTTGCGGAGCTGGTACTCAAGCATCACGCTGTTCCTTGGTGAGCGACGGACGCACGAACACGTTCGCGTACTGCTGGTCGTTACGGAGGTGGCGGGACGCCGAGAGCACGGCGCGCTGCATGGAACGAGTGGCGAGGACGACCTTGAGGAGACAAGGCCGGTCGCTGTTCGGCTGGCCCATTCGGTACGCGGTCACAACTGAGATCTCGGGCGGCGGTCGCTGCTTCGGCGGTGGCTGCTGCTGTGAGTCCCCGTCCGGCGGCTGCCCCTGCTGGTCCGAGACGGAAGGAGGCGTCGGCGGCCTGCACTGATCGATTAGAGAGTAAACAGCATTTACCTCGTAAGTGTTACGGGCAGCACTGTTCTGGTTCGGAGGCGCCTCCGGCAAACAGGCGATGACGATGCTGCGCTGCCTCTCGAGTTCGTGCACAGAGAGCTCGCTGGAAGGCGGTGGAGTAGTGACGTCGCAGAGCTTTGAGCAGATCAGCGCACAGAGAAGGCTGATGATGTGGTTGGCTCCGGAGGAGGGATTCTCGGTGACGAACAGCTGCGCGGCCACGACTATCTGTTGCACTTGGGCTGCGTCCGGTGCAAGTGGAGTATGCTGGATAAGCTGCGAAGGTGACGGGAAGCCAGCGTCAGCCGCAGTGCGCTTAGAAGAGCGAGAGTTGGTGAGAGTAGGCGAGACGAGAGACATTTCTCCGCCGGGCGGTCGAGGCAGGAAAATATTCCCCGCGAAGGGCAGACCAACCGCTCACCCGGGCGTAGTCGAGTGAAGTGAATGAGTGAAGGAGTGAAATGCGTGTTTTTTTGTTATTGTCTTTGTTTTACTTAAAGCAAACAATTTTTTCGTGATGCGTGCGTCAGTTGTGGCGCGTCGGCCTCAATCTCGGCAACATGCCGATCTCGCTGTGGACGCTCGCGTTTCACGTCGAACTTGCGGCGATCTTCGGCCTCTACTTCGTCATCTGGCTGCGGCTCAATATGTTCACGACGCTCAAGTACTTGGCGATCATCGCCGTTCCGACCTTTTTCTGCGGCAATCGGCTCCTCCGTTCGCTGGCGCTGGCAAGGACGCAGAGGGCAGCCCAGTAAGAACTAGAGATCGACATTGACCACCCGTACCGTACCCGTACCCGTACTGGGTACCTCCGTACCGTAGCCGTACCCGTAGCGACCCCTCCCGTACCGTAGCCGTACCGTAATGCATTTTACGGCCCGTAGCCGTAGCCGTAATGCACACAGAAATTCGCTGTACGTCCAAATTTACGTGTATTTTTTAATAATAAGCGAGGGAACTATGTTCCTATGAGTAACAGCTAGCACCTAGGTATCATTTGCAGTCGATATTGAGTAAGTTTCGATTCAAGAATTCGAGCATTTCTGCCTTCTTTGGAGTTAGCAGGCACCTGGGCTTCCTCACCAAAGGGCCCCCCTTACCTTATTTTACGGGTTTCATTACGGCCCGTAACGGGGGGTCCCCCCGTACCGTAGCCGTACCCGTAACGACCCCTCCCGTACCGTAGCCGTACCCGTATTTTACGGCTACGGGTATGGGTACGGCCCGTAGTACGTTACGGGGGTCGATCTCTAGTAAGAACGGCGCATTGCTGAAGAAACTCAATTGATATTCCCTATATCGGCAGCTTTACGTGCACTTCTAGAGATTGTAGCCGTTGCTTTGATCCGCTGCCTCTGAGTCCAGCTCCCTTAATTTATGTCGAACCGGGTTCTTCCTTTCACTCTGTTAGGTTCACTGAATAAAGCGGTCTCTTTCAGCGAGTCCCCTACAAAGAAATGTTCCACGTTTCGGAAAATGGCAATAGTACAAGGCCGATCCGAACAGCGAAGATGTTGCGTACCGCGTCCAAGACCGTCGGGCGGGATTACCTAAGTGGAATATGGTTGACGTTACAAGTGCGAACATTGCTAGTTCTTTGCCTTCTTCGTTACCATCATCCGCGGCTAAATGGGTATCATTGTCGTTTTAGTGTGTAGGGAATTTTTTTTTGAAGTCCCTACGAGAAGTACCCAGTCACATGCTAGTTTGAGATTCCTCATGGAAATACTTGCTTGAAGCGGTGCTCGCAAGGCGATATATGTCCTTTGAACGCTGTGCGTGCACGATGCGCACTAAATGCATACATGCCTGTTTTCAGTTACCCTTAAAGCAAGCAGTAGGTTTTCGTCATGGCGGAGCAATGAACTCTACTAGCTACGAGTCGTGATCATGCATCTAAAACGTCCTGTTCCGTTTTGTCATGCGCCCAGCCCATCCGAGTGCAAGTGTGGACGCCAAACAAAACACTAACCAATACCAGTCGTGATCGGGGCGCTGACTCACAGCGGTCTGCAGGGTCCTTATCGCTGTGATCGCCATTTTCTAGTCGTGTGCCACTGGACTCCGAGGGCAGTGATAACCGCCAATTTGCTGCAAACTCCGGTGAATCAATGAAGCGTTTGCACAGCAACAAGTGATAAGGGAGATTTAGTCTCTTTTTTTCAGGTAGCGTAGGCGTGCATAAAACGAACAGTTTACCCTTGAGAATGCATATCGAGATGTTTAAAAGGAATGAACAATGGCACATTTCATTCAAGGTTTTGAGCATGAGCTTGCACTTCCATCTCTGCCTGATCGCAATCGCTGCATCGTATGCGGCGGCTAGTACATGCCCGTGGTACGCGACTAAGTACCCTGGCGCAGAAGACGCTTGCTACATCGTCTACGACTCGTTGCTCAATTGGACGACTGCCGAGCAGGCGTGCCAACCAGATAGTGGCCACCTGGCGTCCGTTCACGACTCCAATGTCAACGCGTACCTGCAGAAATACGACATCTTTTATCCTCTCTATTGGCTAGGCGGCCGCAAGATTAATGGCATATGGAGCTGGGCGGACGGCTCGGAGTGGGACTACACGAACTGGGCGCGGGGTAAGGTTTAAAAAGAGGGCCATAACTAAGCCTCGATGTAGCCGGACAGCGGTCTCACTTAGGACGACTAGGTATGTCCAATCTACGGTTGATGAATATGCGCCGTCCTTCATTCTAGGATGCACGGATATGTGAGTGCTGCGGGTGTTTGTCCAGTGCTATAGCTGGACAAAAACGAGAACGAAAAGGATGGAACGGACCATTTGAGAACGGAACAGGCTATATGAACCGATCTACCCGTTACCTAGCCCTAGAGCCCTTGTTAGCCCTCGCGCAAAGGAAACCACCCGGTCCTTTCAATTCACACATGAAACCCAGGGGCCACAGGCCCAAACCCCGCGAGGTAATTGGCATCCCTGATGCATCCGTCCTGCTGACGATTCTTAAACGCACGAATGTCTGAGTACATATGGTAATTGTTTAGCACATGCATCATTCGAGGCTCAGATATGCTGAAGCTTGGAACGTGCATGCGCCTGTCAAGTCAGTAAACGTTCCGCGTTTAGGTCAGCCTTCAGGGAGAGGCGAATGCTTAGCGATGACGGTCAAAGACGGACGATGGTACAGCGACGACTGCAGTCAGCCGACGCCGTTCATGTGCAAAATCCCCGATCGTAAGCACCTCAGAAGCGGAACATGTCTAAAGTGATCCTAACGCGTTCTGCTCTAGGTGTGACGAACTACACTGCGCCACCGCTTGTGCCCACACTCACTCCAGGTCATCCGACGTCGGATAAATGCCCGAAGGATTGGCAGTACATCGCGTCGACGAATCTCTGTTACCGAGTAAGTTGCCCTGCTTACAGTTACAGGCGCCCGGCGACAAGCGTCTATTGGTCCAAGCATTTCAACACATCAAGACATCCTTTTTTCGTGAAAAACTGGGTTATTTCGTCGATTGTCAGTGTGTCAAGTCAAAACTGTAAATGTTAGGGTTCATCGCGAGATGTTTCGAGTTGGAAACCTTCAGGTACTGAACGGTGTCTTCAGCTGGATGACTGCGAAGAAGGCGTGCGACGGGCATGGAGCTGCACTTGTGTCCATCCCGAACAATGCAACCAACTCTGCCATACTGTGTAAGCTCTTGAATGTTGCACAAGTTTCTTATGTTTTTGCTGGCCGGGCGAGTTTTCTTACGCCACAGAACGGTCGGCGTCCTATAGAGTATCTAAAGGTACCCAAAGCCCCCCCCCCGCCCCGCTCTTCCGGTGACGGAGATCGTAAGTGCTATCGACGGGTCTCCTGATCATGTATCTGATAACCGCGGGTGCGCCTTCGACTGCCCCCACCCCACAGTCCTACTCCCAATATATGACAGCTTCTTTGCTAAGAGAAGTCAGTGGGCTTCTGAACGGAGACTTGTATTCCCGTCGTTTCAGCCTATGCTCGGTCCGAACAAAGTATGAACTTTAACACCGACGTGATCATCGGTCTGAACTACGTGCAGCAGCCAGACGGAAAGAGCTGGCTCTGGCAGTGGGCGGACGGCTCCAAGGCGACATTTACCAACTGGCGAGAGGGCGATCCGAATGAACCGGATCCACGTGTCCCGGCATTAACAGGTGCCGTGATGAGCGTGCTCGACTGGGACCTTGGGCAATGGTTCACCATCGACCCGAATCACGAGCTCTCAGCGGCTATCTGCGAGCGCCGCCCTAACTATTGAAGTCCATCGCTGTTGAAGCGGACGCGAATAAAGCTTGAATGGCTTTGTAGTATTGAATGCAAATAGGTTTTATTAAGTGAACGACGCTTTGCTACAGCCCAGGGATGCGGGATGAAATCTTAGGGACCGATACCGATACCGATACTAAAAACCCGATAGTATCGGTATCGATTCGATACCGATACCGATACCGATACTTATCACATTTCCTCGGTCATTTGGAAGCCCCCAAAGCCAATCTTTTAACGCAAAAAATGTAGAAAAATTCAGAAAATTATGTAATCCTTACAGGGCGGAGTCCGACCCTTGATTACGTTTGATTGGAGGGAGGTGGGTCAAGGCAATGATTACGTAATCAGCACTAGATAACATGGCCCGCCGCTAGGCGCCGCCCAGAGCATATTTTGACTATATTTTGCAAATTTTGACCTAAAATTTCGTTGGTACCGCATGCGGCGGGTCTATTTTCAGCTCAGTCTTGAACATGTTTAGACCGCGTTTGCCCAATTTCGTCCAAAATTTTGTTAATGTCGCCTGCGGCGGGCAGTCTCGGTTGTCTCGGAACTGAATTTTTTGTTCGGTTCCGAGACAGAGCCAAGCCAATTTTAAGCGAAAATTTCTGGACGGCCCCTAACTGAGCATGCTTTGAATGGTTTGAGTTGGAATTGGTAGGTTTGCATTAAAATTTGCGTTGAATTTCGGCTGACGGAAACACTAAAAAATCTTCATGCGGTTAGATTTTCTCATGACCGATACCGATACCGATACTAAAAACCCGATAGTATCGGTTTTCGATACCGATACCGATACCGATACCCGCATCCCTGCTACAGCCAAGGCGTACTATATACCACGGCGTACTATACTAAAAGCCCGAGGCATCCATCCCCAGCATAAGCCTCTCTACATGCCAGCAACCGCTTTGATATCCTTCATATTTTCGTATTTAAAGAATAGATGCAAAAAAAGAAGGCATTTATTTTAACACTTCGCATGATGCGGCCTGTGGACAGCCATCTGAATAACAAGCCATTTTTAACCGGGGCAAAACAAGGGTCATCACAATGCCCTTTTCGCCGCAATGTTTCGGTAGGGTGTTAGAGGACACTCGCCGCTGCGGGCCCATAATTCAAGGTTGTTTGCGGAGACTGCGATACGCTGCAGAACTGTCACCGTGCATCACGTAGGAACCGCAATTTTGCAATGATTCGTGATTGCCAGCAACGCAGACCCAGCCGCGAAAAAAGCCGGATTCCCTGCTTACAACTAAAGTTACTTATCTAACTCTCTTCGCACAGAACAGCGTTTTACCTGTATTCGTCAGCACCTCCGGATCGTACGCCATGGATAGTCTGTCGCCAGTGAAGTCCATGTAGCTGCCACCTTGTGGGTTTAACAATAGGCCGTTGGAAAAAGTATTGGCAACTCCATAGGGGCATGATCCTGGTCGAGGGTCCACCAGGATCATGCCCAGGAGAGCCAGGAAGAGCACGACAAAAAGCGTGCTCTTCCTCGCGTCCCCTGACGCGGACTCCCAGAGGTTCTCCATGAAATGGTATGCTATGTTCGGATTCTCCATGCTGGAAAACCCCGTCTCACACCGATTTGAGACAAATATATTATTCTTACCTGCAATGATCATGCTTGCATAGCGCTCGAATCGCATGTAAGCAGGACCCCTACCTCTCCGGCTGCCCCCACAGGCCCGCCTTGTAAATGGGCGTTATTTTCAGAATCTCCTTGCTTAAAACCCCTCTCGTAAGACCGATTTGGCGAAATATCTCCGTCTTGCCCGCTATGTGCATGCTTGCATAGCGCTCGAAATCGCTTGTAAGCAGGGGTCAGGTGCTACAACTCGATCGGTCATAATTTTTTCTGTAGACAGCCGATTCGACTCAAACTTTCCAGTTTTACATAACTTAAGAAGCCCAATCGAGTGATACCCAACTCGCCTCGATACCGAAAACTTGTCGCCGCGCATAGACCATCGCTTTAGTGTAAAAGAATACCCGTTTTGTGTATCATAAAAGGAGTAGTAGTAGCCATAGGGTCCAGCATGATGGAACCGTGACCTCTACTAAGCTAGGTGTCGTGCCCATGCACCTGCACATGCTATCCGGATTTGGCATACGATCAGCGCTATTCCAGTGCAGAAATACACACTTGACAGATAGCACACAAATCAGCACCAGTCGTCATCGGACTGTGACTCACGTCGGTCTCCTGGATCCTTATCGCACTGGTCGCCGCGATGTGCGACAGGGCTCTGGTGACAGTGATAACCGCTAGTTTGTTACGAACACCGGTGAATCCCAGGACGCATGTTGCATGTTGACCAGCGATTAGGGGACTTAACCTCGTTGCAAGATAGCGTAGGCCCGTACAAATCGCAAAGTATTTTACACAAAACGCAAAACACAAACCCCTAAGAATGCTTATCGAGATGCTTAAAAGGAATGGACAGGGACACATTTCACTCAAGGCTCAAGCATGAACTCACATTTTCACCTCTCCCTGATCGCGATCGCCGCGTCGTACGCGGCCGCGAGCACGTGTCCGTGGTACGCGACCAAATACCCTGGCGCCGAAGACGCTTGCTACGTTGCCGACGACCATATGCGTAACTGGACGTATGCCGAAGAGGTGTGCCAACGAAATGGTGGACACCTGGCGTCCGTTCACGACCGAGTGGTGAACGCGTACCTACAGAAATACGACCGCCACTATCCCCTCTACTGGCTCGGTGGGCAGAAAACAAATGGAACATGGCGTTGGACGGACGGCTCGCCATGGAACTACTCGAACTGGGCGCGCGGTAAGGCTTAAGAAGAGCACCGGTCGAAAATTACCCTTGGTGACGTCAGAGGCTTGCGGGCTCACATAGGAACTGCCTTAGCTTCGAGTTAAGGAATATGCATTCCAGCGCTAAAATTGCTGACCTTTTTAGCCCTGTTGACCTAACGTTTAGGCCGAAACTTCCGGGATAATAATACCTTTTACAGCTTGTGCAAGGACACACAAACGGGGATCACATTGAAATAGCATGCACATACATCGCAAAATCTACGTACAAAAAGCAAAATTTCTTCTTTTTGTCCGATATAGTTTACATGCGATAGCAGGCTCGAGATAGCACACAATCAGGAGTCTCCTACCCCATCTCCAAATAAAGACCCCTATGCAAAACGTGGAAGCAATTAGCTTCCAGCTTTTAAAGCCTATAAGCGGAAATCCGAAAAAGCATTTCGGACTTCCAATCCGACAAAACCGCCTTTGGCCCTTATTGAAGTGCATTCTTATCGTCCGATATGGGACGCATACGTTAGTGGGGTCGCCATATCATTTTGTGCACACGTCCTTCAACGTTGCGATGCTCTCTGTGTTTAGGTCAGCCTGCAGGGCAAGGCGAATGCTTAGCGATGACAGTCCAAGACGGACGATGGTACAGCGACGACTGCAGTCCAGTGGCGTAGCTAGGATCCGGTCAGGGGAGGGGCGCCATGGTAAGGGGGGACCCTTACCTATTTTTTCGGCGCCGAGCGAAGGTCGGCGCCGAAAATATGCCTTGGTCCCCCCTTGGTAGTTTTCCAAAGTCCCCCTTTTTTGCCACATCAGCGATTTTAACACTGATTTTGGCGTGTTTATCAACAATATAGCCCGCCGCAGGCGCCGCCAAAAAGTGTTTTTGGGCTTTTTTCGAATAAAATTCATCGAAAATTCGAGGCCTCAATGGTTTTTCAGTCCCGAATATCACTATTTAACCTAAATATGCCCGCCGCAGGCGCCGCCAA
>JNEY01000768.1:26627-45941 GCA_020875895.1 Aphelenchus avenae
CGGCCGAAGGCCGCCGACAGGGTAAGGGGGGACCCTTTGGTGAAGAAATTTTTTTAGAAAGTTGGTAAAAAGTAAAGATAAAATAGGTCTAGAATAAAGAATAAAGGCTAAATATGCCATTTTTAACGTTATTTTAGTGATTTGAGGCCATTTTGACCCCATTTGGCCCATTTTAGACCCCAACCCCCTGGTCCCGACCTCCACCCCCCCTGTCCTGGAATCCTGGCTATGGCCCTGGCCCACAACGTGCTAGAGTGTTCTAAAAACGTTATTTGGGTGAAGTCTGTTCCCTTAAATTGTGGTTTATTCTGATCGTAAGTCCCAGCGACAGACTGCAGACCTGGTCCGTCCCATCGCTACCACAAAAAGCCGAGGATATCAAAAATCTGTCAGAACTCCGCTTTCAGAAAGCCATCAGTGCGACGTCGGCCTGCTCACCGTTCTTCCTTCACATCACTGCGGAGACGCTTGGGGCGACGCTTGGAGCGCAGGAATTGCCGCAGATGCGCCACCTCAATCGAGTCACCGGGCAGCACTTCGTGGTTGACAGCGATGGACTGACTCGCACTACGATCAAGTGCATCACCGTGATGCTCCCAGGAAAATGACGTGTGCTGCCGAGTCACCTACGGAACGCAAATTTGTCTCGGTCGATTAAAGCTGTTGATTTCGAAGACCGAGCAAATTAAAGTAACTGGGTAGCTGCTTTTATTCGCATCAGAAACGTGCATGTTTCTGGCACGCTTAGCCCTCAGATTAGTGAGAGACTCGTTGCCGAGGAGAGGAAGATGCGCGTGCGTTTGATAGCAAGCCAAGTAACCGGACCGCAACCGTCAAACGAATGTGGGGTTTAACGAACCTTTGCGCTTAATGGAACCCGCAAATACGGTGCAACTTTCCGATGGGAGCGCAGTGCATTGTGGGGGAAGACCACCTGACTTGGTACATGTAAGCCAGGGATGGGGGTTCTTGAAATTCGAACCAAATCCGAATCCGAAGGACATAAAATAAATCCGAATCCGAACCTGGGAAAATGTACCCATTTTCCGAATTCGTATCCGAAGTTTTTCATTCAATCACTTCTGACCGGTATTAGACGGTTTTGACAAAAAAAGGATTTTGCTAGTTGGCATCCTCCCTTTTAAACCTGAGTTGTCTGTCTGTCTGTCCGTCTGTACGGACAGGACATACGCGTATGTCCGGTCGAAATGTCAAATTTGCATACCACCTCAGAGCAGTCAGAACTCTATAAATAAGGCAGAAATCAGTGAGATGCATCAGTCAGCACCCAGTGCTCTTCGCCTCCAGCTCCTGCGTCGCTCTCCAGTGCGCTCAACGGCTTCTGCCTCGCCTGCTCCACGCCTTAGATGGAACCGCTGCCTTCTTCGAACCAGCCGCCTTCGAACCCGCCGCCTTCTTCGAACCCACCGCCTTCTTCGAACCCACCGCTTTCTTCGAACCCACCGCCAAGGACGCCGACCAGCCTGGAGGCAACTACCGGTATGTGTTCCCCAGCCTTCCTGGTTCGTGGCTGCCGCACTGCAGGGCGTAATCTGCACGCCAGCCACCCACAAACAGACATACAAACCACAAGCCGCACTGCAGGGCTCAATCTGCACGTCATAAGCCGCACTGCAGGGCTCATTCTGCACGACAACAGTCCAGAACAAGCAATCCCACAAGATTTAAACCAGACAAACCCAACAGAGACCGAAACATTCAGATCCCCGGCAACTAAGAAGTCAGAAGCCCAACGCAAGAAACGTGCCAGAGCCAATGAAACACCAGAACAACGAGATAAAAGACGCTCAAAACTAAGAGAAAACTCAAAAAGGTACAGACTATCAAAGAAATCAGACTCGATAATTCAAGACGACCAAGGTCCAACAACATCTATCAACACGCAACCCTCTACATCCATAGCCAAACAGAGCGTAGCACAATACGGATTCGACAGCACAGACACTGAGGGCGAAACACATGATCACACAGGCGTAACTCATTTTGGCTTTGAAAGCAGTGACACAGATGCTGAAACACAAATAGCTAAAACAAGAACGTACAGAATCAAAATCTCAAACATGACAGACGAACAACATGAGCAGTACTTAGCCAACGAACGCGAAAGAATCAGAAAAATACGTTCCCAGATGACACATGTGAAATTAGAACAACGACGTCTCTCAGATAGAGAGCAACATCAACAAGCAAGAACCAGCATGACAGATGCTGAATTGGAACAACGACGTAACGCAAATAGAGAGCAACATCAGCAAACAAGGAACAACATGTCAGACGCTGAACTTGAACAAGGACGACTCACAGATAGAGTGCAACATCAACATGCAAGGATCAACATGACAGAGGCTGAACTTGAACAAAGACGACTTACAGATAGAGAGCAACATCAACAGGCAAGAATCGACATGACAGATGCTGATCTGGAACAGCGACGGCTCACAGATAGAGATCAACACCGTCAATCAAGACAACAAAGACCAGGTTCATATTGCATAGCTTTGACAGGCACAAGCGTTACACACTATTTGGGCAAGATGGACATACAATGCGAACATTGCGCAGCACTTCATTTTGCAGACGAAGGGGTACAAGGAAAAGGTGACTCATTTGGAGATTGCTGTGCACACGGAAAGTTCCAATTGCCAGATCTACCAGATTACCCACAAGAAATGAAGCAACTTATGCTCAAGTCACATCCGCTTTCTAACAAATTTCATGATCACATCAGGAATTTCAACTCTTCTTTCGCATTTGCATCGGTCAACTGCCAAGTTCACACATACCCAGAAAATTCAAGAGGCCCTCCTACATTCCGTATACATGGACAAGTCTACAACAGAATAAACCATGCTCTCAGACCTGATGACGAAGACGCACCCACATATGGACAGTTGTATGTCATTGACACAGCACAGGCAGTTCAACACAGGCTTAACCACCCAGTCAACAGACAAGTACGCATAGACAGACATGTCACTGAACTAATAGAGCGTGAGATACGATCTTGCGGTAATCCCTACATTGAGTCATTTAACACAATGAACGAAGTCATACAGCAAGAAGAACAAAGAGCCAGGGATCATGGAGAAGAACCCAGAGAAGTAACATTGCGATTCAGAGATGACAGATCGAGATCAAAGACGCTACAACTTACCCACAGCTAATGAAGTAGCCATTGTTTTCATGACAAACGCGGACGGAGACGTTCCCCAAGCCAACATTGTCATCCATGAGAAAGGCAAAGTGATCAGATCTATCAGTAATCTAAGTCGACACCTTGACTCGCTCACGTATCCCATATTTTATCCTAAAGGAACAGACGGTTGGTCACCCAACCTTGCTTACAGCACGCGAACAGGCAGAAGACATAACATTTCAAGACGCGAATATATCTGCTACACGATGGCCATCAGAAACGGAACGTTCAATCCAATTTTCTATGGCGGAAAGCTAACCCAAGAATACTTCTGCGTACAATACACACGGATTGAAGCAGATAGAATGATGTGGATCAGACAGAATCAGAAAAGGCTAATGGCTGAGAACTACTGCGGCGTAGCCAACCACCTAACCACTCTTGCAGCAGCACAGAACGCTCAGATCGGACGACAGATAATATTACCTTCGTCACATCCAGGATCACCACGATATATGCAGCAGAACTACGAAGATTCTATGGCTATCGTTCAAAGATATGGTAAACCACATCTCTTTATCACAATGACTTGCAATCCGAACTGGGACGAAATCAGAGAGTCCTGTCAGTACGTACGCGAAGATGGGTCAGTTCTTCACCAAACATCAAGCGACAGAGCAGACATTGGTGCCAGAGTCTTCTCGCTTAAAAAGAAACAGCTCATAAGAGACATCGTAAAAGGACAAATATTCGGACGGACTATAGCAGACATTCATGTGATTGAGTCTCAGAAGCGAGGGTTGTTACACGCACACATGTTAGTCACCTTACACAGGGAAGATGCGCCCAGCACTACAGAAATGATAGACAAGATGATATCAGCACAGATACCAGACCCCGACGCAGATCCACTGCTATATGAGATAGTAACAAAAAACAATGTGCACGGCCCCTGTGTAATACAAAATCCTACATGTGTGTGCATGAAAGATGGAAAGTGCAGCAAAAAATTCCCAAAGCCCATGCGAACAACAACAGCAATCACAGAAGACTCTTACCCAGAATATGCAAGACCAGATAATGGTAGAAAAGTCATTATCAACGGAAAATACGCAGACAACGGTTATGTTGTTCCATACAATCCGTATCTGAGCAAAAAGTACAGATGTCACATTAACGTAGAATGCGTTGGCGGAATAAAATCAGTCAAGTACCTGTACAAATACTGTTACAAAGGCCACGATGCTGCAACACTTGAGTTGTCAACGCAGGGTGTCATCCACTATGATGAAATCCAGCAACACTTAGATGCAAGATACGTGTGCGCTCCAGAAGCATGCTATAGAATTCTCGGGAAAGAGATGCAAGGCAAAAGTCACGCTGTTATAGCTATGGACCCTCACCTGCCGGATAAACAAAGAGTCGTGCTCAGCGAAAACCCAACAAGGGAAGAAATCGAGGCAGCAATGACTAAGCCAACAAAGTTGCTTGCGTTTTTCAAGATGAATGACCCAAGTGAACCAGACTATTACGATGCAGATGCTAAGAACTATTACTTTTGGCAAATTCCCGAACACTTCGTTTGGATGACAACACAAGGCAAGTGGAAACGCAGACAGCAGGGCAAAGTGATTGGTCGTATCTACCCAATCAGCCCTGCAGAATCAGAGAAATTTCATCTTAGACTTCTTCTCTTAAAAGTCAAAGGTCCAAAATCATTCCAAGATTTAAAGACTTACGAAGGAGTAGTTTATCAGACGTTTGCTCAAACATGCCTTGCAAGAGGGTTCACATTCGATGACACCGAATGGGAAAAATGTTTACGTGACGCCGCAGCAACTAACATGCCAAGACAGCTCAGATCACTCTTTGCCCGAATTCTGGTTCATTGCAGTCCAAAGTATCCTGAAAAGCTTTGGGACATGTTCAAATTTGAGCTATCCGAAGATCTTATACGTCGTTATCAATCAGAAGACGAAGGCATCCGACGGGCTTACGCACACATCGGTTTCATCATGTCCAGAGAAGGTAAACGACTAGACATGTTTCCAACAATGCCACCATGCGAACTTCTCATAGACACTGAAGAACCAATTGATGTAGCCGGAGAACTCGAAAAAGGAATGTGGTATTATGATAGACTTAATGCAGGTCAAAAGCATGTCGTAGACACGATTATATCCAACATAGAACGAGGAGGCAGATACTGGCTCGGTGGAGCAGGTGGAACAGGAAAGACCTTTGTTTACAAATGTATCTATCACCTGTTAAGAGCAAAAGGCATCACGGTGCTTAACATGGCGTCGACAGGAATAGCTGCCACGTTAATGCCATGTGGACAGACTGTGCACGCAACTTTCAAACTTGATGTGCCGCTATATTCAGATTCAAATGCAAAGATCACGCATAGAACGATGGAAGGAAAGAAAGTTATCGAAGCTGAAGCCTACATTTGGGATGAAGCCACAATGTCCCCAAGATTTGGCCTGGAAATCATAGAAAGGAAATTACGTGAACTCATGCGAAAACCGAACAGTCCTTTTGGCTCNAGAGCAACATCAACAAGCAAGAACCAGCATGACAGATGCTGAATTGGAACAACGACGTAACGCAAATAGAGAGCAACATCAGCAAACAAGGAACAACATGTCAGACGCTGAACTTGAACAAGGACGACTCACAGATAGAGTGCAACATCAACATGCAAGGATCAACATGACAGAGGCTGAACTTGAACAAAGACGACTTACAGATAGAGAGCAACATCAACAGGCAAGAATCGACATGACAGATGCTGATCTGGAACAGCGACGGCTCACAGATAGAGATCAACACCGTCAATCAAGACAACAAAGACCAGGTTCATATTGCATAGCTTTGACAGGCACAAGCGTTACACACTATTTGGGCAAGATGGACATACAATGCGAACATTGCGCAGCACTTCATTTTGCAGACGAAGGGGTACAAGGAAAAGGTGACTCATTTGGAGATTGCTGTGCACACGGAAAGTTCCAATTGCCAGATCTACCAGATTACCCACAAGAAATGAAGCAACTTATGCTCAAGTCACATCCGCTTTCTAACAAATTTCATGATCACATCAGGAATTTCAACTCTTCTTTCGCATTTGCATCGGTCAACTGCCAAGTTCACACATACCCAGAAAATTCAAGAGGCCCTCCTACATTCCGTATACATGGACAAGTCTACAACAGAATAAACCATGCTCTCAGACCTGATGACGAAGACGCACCCACATATGGACAGTTGTATGTCATTGACACAGCACAGGCAGTTCAACACAGGCTTAACCACCCAGTCAACAGACAAGTACGCATAGACAGACATGTCACTGAACTAATAGAGCGTGAGATACGATCTTGCGGTAATCCCTACATTGAGTCATTTAACACAATGAACGAAGTCATACAGCAAGAAGAACAAAGAGCCAGGGATCATGGAGAAGAACCCAGAGAAGTAACATTGCGATTCAGAGATGACAGATCGAGATCAAAGACGCTACAACTTACCCACAGCTAATGAAGTAGCCATTGTTTTCATGACAAACGCGGACGGAGACGTTCCCCAAGCCAACATTGTCATCCATGAGAAAGGCAAAGTGATCAGATCTATCAGTAATCTAAGTCGACACCTTGACTCGCTCACGTATCCCATATTTTATCCTAAAGGAACAGACGGTTGGTCACCCAACCTTGCTTACAGCACGCGAACAGGCAGAAGACATAACATTTCAAGACGCGAATATATCTGCTACACGATGGCCATCAGAAACGGAACGTTCAATCCAATTTTCTATGGCGGAAAGCTAACCCAAGAATACTTCTGCGTACAATACACACGGATTGAAGCAGATAGAATGATGTGGATCAGACAGAATCAGAAAAGGCTAATGGCTGAGAACTACTGCGGCGTAGCCAACCACCTAACCACTCTTGCAGCAGCACAGAACGCTCAGATCGGACGACAGATAATATTACCTTCGTCACATCCAGGATCACCACGATATATGCAGCAGAACTACGAAGATTCTATGGCTATCGTTCAAAGATATGGTAAACCACATCTCTTTATCACAATGACTTGCAATCCGAACTGGGACGAAATCAGAGAGTCCTGTCAGTACGTACGCGAAGATGGGTCAGTTCTTCACCAAACATCAAGCGACAGAGCAGACATTGGTGCCAGAGTCTTCTCGCTTAAAAAGAAACAGCTCATAAGAGACATCGTAAAAGGACAAATATTCGGACGGACTATAGCAGACATTCATGTGATTGAGTCTCAGAAGCGAGGGTTGTTACACGCACACATGTTAGTCACCTTACACAGGGAAGATGCGCCCAGCACTACAGAAATGATAGACAAGATGATATCAGCACAGATACCAGACCCCGACGCAGATCCACTGCTATATGAGATAGTAACAAAAAACAATGTGCACGGCCCCTGTGTAATACAAAATCCTACATGTGTGTGCATGAAAGATGGAAAGTGCAGCAAAAAATTCCCAAAGCCCATGCGAACAACAACAGCAATCACAGAAGACTCTTACCCAGAATATGCAAGACCAGATAATGGTAGAAAAGTCATTATCAACGGAAAATACGCAGACAACGGTTATGTTGTTCCATACAATCCGTATCTGAGCAAAAAGTACAGATGTCACATTAACGTAGAATGCGTTGGCGGAATAAAATCAGTCAAGTACCTGTACAAATACTGTTACAAAGGCCACGATGCTGCAACACTTGAGTTGTCAACGCAGGGTGTCATCCACTATGATGAAATCCAGCAACACTTAGATGCAAGATACGTGTGCGCTCCAGAAGCATGCTATAGAATTCTCGGGAAAGAGATGCAAGGCAAAAGTCACGCTGTTATAGCTATGGACCCTCACCTGCCGGATAAACAAAGAGTCGTGCTCAGCGAAAACCCAACAAGGGAAGAAATCGAGGCAGCAATGACTAAGCCAACAAAGTTGCTTGCGTTTTTCAAGATGAATGACCCAAGTGAACCAGACTATTACGATGCAGATGCTAAGAACTATTACTTTTGGCAAATTCCCGAACACTTCGTTTGGATGACAACACAAGGCAAGTGGAAACGCAGACAGCAGGGCAAAGTGATTGGTCGTATCTACCCAATCAGCCCTGCAGAATCAGAGAAATTTCATCTTAGACTTCTTCTCTTAAAAGTCAAAGGTCCAAAATCATTCCAAGATTTAAAGACTTACGAAGGAGTAGTTTATCAGACGTTTGCTCAAACATGCCTTGCAAGAGGGTTCACATTCGATGACACCGAATGGGAAAAATGTTTACGTGACGCCGCAGCAACTAACATGCCAAGACAGCTCAGATCACTCTTTGCCCGAATTCTGGTTCATTGCAGTCCAAAGTATCCTGAAAAGCTTTGGGACATGTTCAAATTTGAGCTATCCGAAGATCTTATACGTCGTTATCAATCAGAAGACGAAGGCATCCGACGGGCTTACGCACACATCGGTTTCATCATGTCCAGAGAAGGTAAACGACTAGACATGTTTCCAACAATGCCACCATGCGAACTTCTCATAGACACTGAAGAACCAATTGATGTAGCCGGAGAACTCGAAAAAGGAATGTGGTATTATGATAGACTTAATGCAGGTCAAAAGCATGTCGTAGACACGATTATATCCAACATAGAACGAGGAGGCAGATACTGGCTCGGTGGAGCAGGTGGAACAGGAAAGACCTTTGTTTACAAATGTATCTATCACCTGTTAAGAGCAAAAGGCATCACGGTGCTTAACATGGCGTCGACAGGAATAGCTGCCACGTTAATGCCATGTGGACAGACTGTGCACGCAACTTTCAAACTTGATGTGCCGCTATATTCAGATTCAAATGCAAAGATCACGCATAGAACGATGGAAGGAAAGAAAGTTATCGAAGCTGAAGCCTACATTTGGGATGAAGCCACAATGTCCCCAAGATTTGGCCTGGAAATCATAGAAAGGAAATTACGTGAACTCATGCGAAAACCGAACAGTCCTTTTGGCTCGAAAACACTTCTACTTGGAGGAGATTTCAAACAGTGTTTACCAGTAAAGAAGCGATCCATACGATCCGAAGTGATTGATTTAAGCGTTAAACGTTCAACACTGTGGCGCCAGTTTCAAGTTTTTAACTTGACACAAAACATGAGAGTCAACGAAGACGAGAATGACTTTACCGAATTCCTGTTACAGCTTGGAAATGATGAGCTTGAAAAGGATGACAATGACAGAATTAAAGTCCCTGCCGAGTGCATATCCAACGGAGACTTGATAGAAGAAGTGTTTGGAAATGCACTTGACTGCCTGAACTTCGAAAACCTGAGTGAACGCGTGATACTTACACCGCTTAATGAAACATGCAGACAGATAAACAACGAAGTTATCGAAAGACTACAAGGAGACACGAAAGTGTACACAAGTGTGGACGAAGTGGTACAGGACACTAATCGCGATGGAACACACTACACTCCAGAGTTTCTGAACACACTAAATCCTTCAGATCTGCCTCCGCATGAACTAAGGCTAAAGCCGAACACGACTGTCATGCTTCTCAGGAACATGAATCTCGACGAGGGACTATGCAACGGAACCAGACTGAGAATCTTAGACATGAAAGATCACGTGCTACTTGCAAAGATCCTTACAGGAGACAAGAGAGGTGACCAGGTTTTCATACCACGCATAAAACTTAAAAGCGACAGCAGTGACTTGCCGTTTCATTTCAATAGACATCAGTTCCCAGTAAAACCTGCATTCGCCATGTCAATTAACAAGTCTCAAGGACAAACATTCGATTTTGTTGGCTTAGATCTCCGCACCGACGTTTTTGCACACGGACAGCTCTACGTAGCGTTCTCAAGAGTTAGAAGTATGCGCAGTATAAAAGTTTTGCTAAAACCTGAGGATAACGGTATGGCCAAAAACATTGTGTACAGCGAGATACTGAACTGAAGTGATAGCGTCTAAAACCTGGTTTGGTCACAAGGTGACCGACATCCCTTATGTGAATCGCGGTATGGCAAAGGCAGTAAGACCATATTCTGCGTTGGGATGCAATCGATGAAGCTTTCTGAGGTTGACCAGGCACCAAAACATTGGCTTAATCAGTACTGTCGGAGCAAATTCAGGAAATCTTCTAAAACCGAAATGCAGTCATCATCGACTCTCAACAAGTCGTGCCGCGCGTAGCGCGGCAGCCCTGCTAGTGAGTTCTTATAAGAACGAAATCTCAGATGAAAACATTGTTTTGAAACGATGTTCCAAAGCGCTTGTTTTAAATAAACGGTGCGCATTTTTGGCGATACCGCCAAAATTTGAGCAGATTTTGACCAAAACCGTAGAGTTCGGCACCCGTACCGTTGTACGGGCCGTACCCGTACAAAACCCGTGTTTTTTACCACGACACCACGGCACGGGGGGGGGGTTACCACGGGTACGGGGTACGGCACGGGGGGGGGGGGTCAGTGCCGATCTCTACAAAACTGGGAGAATCTCCGCCTCTGCGGCGACCATTTTAATACGGGCCATTTTATCTAGTGCAAACTTTGGAAATATTCGGTTTTTCAACCGAATCCGAATCCGAAATTATAAGCTTTATTGGGACTCGGTCGTGGCACAATCTGGCGAGAAATCGAGGTAGCCGTATCCCTGCGCCAAGTACTCCAGCCTGCACTCGAAGAAAGAGCGAACCGCATCGAACTTCGGTCGGTCCTCCGTTGACGTGGACCAGCATTCCAGCATAAAGGCGTAGCTGAAACGAAAGACCTCTCAATACCGGTATCTCGTTTTAAGGAGTGTGTCCTGAGACTGATTCGAAAGTCGCAAATCGCCTTTGGCCAACAGTGCAAAGAGGGAGAACAAACGAAAAAGAGGAAAATTGGTAGAAGGTGCCCATTTCAGTTTCGACCTTTCGGCATTCCGAAACGCCGCTGTTGTAATCGAAGCTAGAATAGTGGCTTACACATCAGCGGGACAAAGCGTCGGGTGCTCTAGTCGGTTGCCTTCTCGCAGTAAGTCGAGAATGTCCTCCTGTCGGAGGTCCTTGTACGGGAGACCTCCGGCGGAGAAGATCTCGTACAGAAGGATTCCGTAAGACCACCTAAGTGGGACCCTTTCCGCATATTGAGCAATCCGTGCTTACACGTCCGATGCCGTGCTGAAGCTCCCCTTCTGTAGCGCTTCCGGAGCCATCCATCGCACCGGCAGTTTCCCGCCTCGCTGCGCGAGGTAGAAGTCATCGTCCGTGAGCCGACACAGACCAAAGTCGGAGACCTTGGCGGTCAGGCCCTCCGTCAAAAGAACGTTTCTGGCGGCGAGGTCGCGATGGACGTAGCCTTTTGACGAAAGGAACGTCTGGAACAAACCGCTATGAAACAAAGCGATGGGTGAGAGCCAAAGGTTTTGAATACCGGCGTGCTCGCACCAAGTGGAAGGCTTCGTGGACTATTTACGCACGGCATCCAGGGGATAATTTGACTTTTAGGGAAAGTCATGCACTCTGCGCATGCATGCGTGCAGCCTTGCATATCAAGCGATACAACATCATGCATACTAAGCGGTACCGCTATACAGAATCATTCAATTTGTAGAACTTCAAAATGGATCAACTTGATCGAGATCACGGCTAATTTGCAAATACCTAGACGCGTGGTCGCATCTTTGTTCATTCACCTTGGCTGATCAAGTATAAAACCGGCATGCGTTCATGCCCGTATCATCTTGAGCTACAGGGTGAGCTCCGGCATGTGCGGAATGTGCATACACTTGCATGCAAAACATGCAGCGTTGGATACAAGCATACTTGGTGGACTTTTTGAAAGGTACTTCATTTGAGTAAATCTCATTTGTGTAACAGTGCGAGCATGTGCCTTACCATTCCGTCGGCGATTTGCCAGCAGAAGGAAATTAGGAGCTTGAGAGTTACTTCTGAGTTGCTATAGCAAGCAGACTGAAGATATTCGGCGGCCTGAAGTGAATCCGCGTTGGCCGCTCCTTGTCCGAACAAACGGACCGATTTGACAGACTCCTTGTGAGTGCTCAGATGGGCGCGCAGGTAGTTCAACAAGTCACCGTTGGCGCAGTACTCCATCACGATTAGCGGCGACTCCAGCGGGACGTAGCCGACGAGGTTGACTATGTGCGGGTGGACGCCAAGCTCCTTCATCAAATCGATCTCCCGCATCATCTCGGCTCTAAAACTAATAAGTTCAGAGATAAATGAAAATTCAAGAGCAAGATGAGGACCTCTTGCAGCTAAGAGTTCATGTACTTACCGCGCGTCCGCGAAGGAACTCCTAGCGGCTTTTACCACGACCTTCGTAGCGTTTTCTGCCGTAGGCAGTGCGCTCGCTTGCTGTCGATTTCGTTGTCGCAATGCTGGTGTCGCCTCGACGACAAAGACCTTCGCGAACGCGCCCCGACCGACTTCCCTTGCGGTCTGCAGCGAAACCTCGTTTTCGTCGATCTCCCATGGCTCACGAGGTCTGAATCAAGCTTTCCCTCAAAACGTACGTGATCTTGGGGCGCAGGACCCCATCCGGGAGAAGAGTGGAGACAGACAGGCGGCGATTTTTCACATTATGTACTGAGGCTGGAATTTTATGAAACTGAGAAAGGGAACAGTGACTGCCTGAAAAGCGTTAATATCGCTAAAGAGTCGCTCAAATCAAATGTTTTGTTCGAGCCTTGGCTCGACTAAGCGTCCAGAAAATGCGAAACGGTCACATGGAAAGGTGGAGGGCCCGAGAACTGGATGGGTTATAGAGAGTAGGGAGGTTCCAAGAAAACGTGTAACCGTACGTATTTTCTGGACGCTCTCTAAGCGGCACACAACAATCCCTCAGAAAGAGACAAAACCAGGTGCAAGGTTCCTAGTCTCATGTGCTTACCTCTTCGGGTATTCTGCAAAGCCAGCGAATCCACCGGATGGTACGATGTGCTTGGCCATCACCGATGCGAGGAACCTAATCGAATCGCAGCTTCAGAAAAAATACAAATTACCTACCGGCGATGGCGTCGAGCATGTCGACGTCGGTGGAAACAGAATCCTGCTAGGCATACAACAAAAATTGCGGCGGCAGAACTCAGGACTACGGCAGCGATGACGCCCGGCGACAACAACGTTCGTGGCGTAGCGGTCGTAGGCACACCTGTGGTCGTCTGATAGCCGCCTCGGTACGGACACACTTGTGATTGAGCAGTGCCGCGGCGTCGTGCAATGCCCACACTTTGACGATTTCCGTCGTACGCTACGCAGTAACGATGCAGAAACGGCAGACCGAGAACGTAGTCGAAGACGACCTTCTTAACACCCTGGTCGCAGTCGAACAATCGACCGTCGGACGGCCGCAAGTGAAGCACACAGCGATTGCCCTCGATCCGCTCGATCAAGTCCGAATAGTACAGCGGAACGGTGACGTTTGCGCCAATGGAAATCTAAAGCCGGGAAGAGGGATGTTTTGCAATGCGCAGCGGACCACTTGCCGTAAGCGTTCCTGGATTCGCATCGCACTCGACAACGTAGACGCCGTCAAATAGCTCCGGCTTGTAGAATCGACTGAGGTTGTGGAACGTCTCCTAGAATCAGCTCTAACATAAAGCTTTGAAGTGACCGGTAAAAAAGCTTCGGATAAGCGTGACGTCCCCTCCCCACCGTTGCAAGTCCCTCCTTTTTAAGGACCATGCCCCCCCCCCCCNTTTGCGAGCTCATGGGTGTAATTCCTTTTACGAGCTGCTAGATTGTCTCACCGCTATCATTTGAGCTGACCGAGTCATTCGGATACAGCTCGATACCAATGGAGGTCCTGAGACTATCCTCGCCTTTTTGACACGAGACTTGGACAAAGTGAGACATGAGGAAGTACCTGGACGGGCATCGTGCCCAGCGAAGCCGCTAACAGAGCACAAGACGGCGATGAGCCAATGTAGCGCATGAAGCCAGTGCGTTGACATCAGTCAAAAATGACGTGCTTGTCGGAAGCGATCGATGAGAAATCACCGACGACAACGCACAACCGACGCTACTGATAAGCAGCGTCCTAACAAAGGATTATCCTACACTTCAGGGGTTCATCAGTCTTCCGTTCCTTGGGCCATTGGCACGGAGGCGGTAGGTTAATGTACGTCTAGAAGTGTGATCGTCCCTTGCAAGTTTGCTTTGCAATGTGCTGGCTCGAGCATGACAAGAATAAGGCCGGTCCAAGTCGCTCCGACAAGAGTGCATAAACTTTCAGTACAACGATTCATACGCTTAGTTGGCAAATTTATGACGTCCAGCATTCCCGAATTTGGAGTTTCGCTATGTGACAGGACAGCATCTGCCTAGAGACCTCAACTCGTAAAAGACGTCGAACGCTAGTTCATTGGGTCTTTGCGAGCGTCCGTCCGCTGTATTATAAGGCGGTTGTTTGCACCTTTTACTAGCAGTGAAAACTGACCCAACGTGAGTGAAACATACTTTTGTGTACCGCAGTCTAACGATATTAATTGTTCCAACAGATAACGAGGTGCCGAGGCGAAACTGTGGTTTATGTTCTCTGTTTGCTATGTAGCGCAACGTCATTTTTGGGTTGTAATGAGGAGACCGCTGGTGCTAGACGAAGGAATGTAAGAACAACCGTTAATTGCCTGACGGTCGAGACAGTACTACCTGCGAATACGTACGTCATTCAAGTGTACCGTCGTGGTAGCTGCACTCGCTTTGCCTGCGAGAATGCTTGGTGTGACCGTTTAAGGAAAATAGCCACTAGCGGCAATTCATGAGGTTTTGAGTGCGTCCATTTTTAGTTTTGTCGCTGCGCTACACGTAAAGTTTGCATCACATGCTCGTTTGTCAGTCGGCTTAAAATACATCATGAAATAAATGGACGGACGCAGGTGCAGCAATAAACTCCACTGAACGATGAAATGGACGTTATCGTTAGCCACTTATCTCAAACCCGCCATTCTGTCACAACCATCACGAGGTCGAGCATAATCATCCAGCTTTCATTTTTCAAACGCTTTATTTTCTGACAAGGTATAAGCGAGAAATACGCCAGGGGGAAGCAAAATGCTGGCGTTCTTGCACCTGCACCTCGTTCTCGTGTGCTGTGCCGACGGACATGCCGATAGTGCTCTGGCTGGCGGTGGGTGTCAGTTTCAAATGATTGTGTGCCAAAAAGCGAAGTCATCTCTAAGAATAAATTTTCCCTGGACAAAGAAGTATACTTTACCGTACCCGCAAAATCGTGTGCATCACCGTGATGCTCCCAGAGAAATGACGTGTGCTGCCGAATCACTTACGAAACGCAAATTTGTCTCTATCGATTAAAGCTGTTGATTTCGAAGACCGAGCAAATTAAAGTAACTGAGTAGCTGCTTTTTTCGCATCGGAAACGTGCATGTTTCTGGCACGCTTAGCCCTCTGATTAGTGAGAGACTCGTTGTCAAGGAGAGGAAGATGCGCGTGCGTTTGATAGCAAGCCAAGCAACCGGACCGCAACCATCAAACGAATGTGGGGTTTAACGAACCTTTCCTCTTAATGGAACCCGCAAATACGGTACAACTTCCCGATGGGGGCGCCTTTGGCGATACCGCCAAAATTTGAGCAGGTTTTGAACAAAACCGCGAAAATTTCCGCCTCTGCGGCGCCTATCGACGGGCCATTTTATCTAGTTTTTTATCTATTTTTTATTTTTATTTTATTTATCTAACTTATGTATGTAATCGTTGCCACCTCGCTGAACCCCTTTGCGTGACTGAACTCGGTGCGCGAATTTTATTAGCTTTATTGGGACTCGGTCGTGGCACTGCCCGGCGAGAAATCGAGGTAGCCGTATCCCTGCGCCAAGTACTCCAGCCTGCACTGGAAGAAAGAGCGAACCGCATGGAACTTCGGTCGGTCCTCCGGTGACGTGGACCAGCATTCCAGCATAAAGGCGTAGCTGAAACGAACGACCACTGAATAGGGGTATCTGAAGCTAGCTAGCGAAGCTAGAATAGTAGCTTACATATCAGCGGGACAAAGCGTCGGGTGCTCCAGTCGATTGCCCTCTCGCAGAAAGTCGAGGATGTCCTCTTGTCGTAGGCCTTCGTACGGGAGACCTCCGGCGGAAAAAATCTCGTACAGAAGGATTCCGAAAGACCACCTCAAACGAACTCGTCTTATGGTAGTGAGAAATCCGTTCTTACACGTCCGATGCCGTGATGAAGCTCCCCTTCTGTAGGGCTTCCGGAGCCATCCATCGCACAGGTAGCTTCCCGCCTCGTTGAGTCAGGTAGAAGTCGTCGTCCGTGAGCCGGCACAGACCAAAGTCGGAGATCTTGGCGGTCCGGTTCTCCGTCAGCAGAACGTTTCTGGCGGCGAGGTCGCGGTGGACGTATCCTTTCGAGGAAAGGAACATCTGCACAAATTCGAAGGTACGTAAAGGTACATTTGCGTAACGTTGCGAACATGCGTCTTACCATTCCGTCCGCGATTTGCCAGCAGACAGAAATCAGGAGCTTGAGAGTTGCTTCCGAGTTGTAATAGCACGCAGACTGAAGGTATTCGTCGGCCTGAACCGACCCCGCATTAGTCTCTCGTTCCCCGGAAAAGCCTACTGATTCGACAGACTCTTTGTGAGTGCTCAGGTGGGTGCGCAGATAGTTCAACAAGTCCCCATTGGCGCAGTACTCCATCACGATTAGCGGTGACTCCAGCGGGACGTAGCCAATGAGATTGACGACGTGCGGATGGACGCCGAGCTCCTTCATCAAGTCGATCTCCCCCATCATCTCAGCTCTAAGTCCAAGAATTTCAGAGATAAATAAAGAGTTAAAGAGTAAGGTGAAATTGTCCGGCAGACAAGAGTTCATGAACTTACCGCGCGTCCTCAAAGGAACTCCTAGCGGCTTTTACCACGACCTTCGTAGCGTTTCCAGGTGTGAGCAGTCCGCTCGCTTGCTGTCGATTTCGTTGTCGCAATGCTGGTGTAGCGTCGACAACGAAGACCTTCGCGAACGCGCCTCGACCGATTTCCCTTGCGGTCTGCAGCGAAACCTCGTTTTCGTCAATCTCCCACGGCTCGCGAGGTCTGAATCAAGCTTTTCCTCAACGCGTACGTAAGGAAACAAAACCAGATGCAAGGGTCCTGGCCTCACGTGCTTACCTCTTCGTGTATTCCGCGAAGCCAGCGAATCCACCTGATGGTATGATGTGCTTGGCCATCACCGATGCGAGGAACCTACTCGAATCGCCGCTTCAGAAAACAACGATTCACGTACCGGCGATGACGTCGAGCATGTCTGCGTCGGTGGAAACAGAATCCTGCCAGGCAGACAGCGGAAATGAATGCGGCGGTACTCAGAACTACAGCAGCAATATCGCCTGGCGACATCGATGTTCGAGACGAAGAAGTCGTAGTGGGTAAAACAGTTTTTGTCGTCTAAGAATTTTCCTCATACTCATACGATTCCCTTTTTCTCATACTTTCTTGAAGATCGCAAAATGCGCTGTTTTACGCCATCTTACAAAATAAAGTGTGATGTGAAGTGTCACCTGCTTACCAATTAAATGAAAACAAATGTTATTTTTATACGTTTTTCTCCTGAGGTAACATGTTTCGGCCCTATCAAAGGGTCCGTCCAGAAATTGTGTAATCATTACATCGCCCTTTTTTACCCCTCCCTCCCCCCTCCACTGGATGTAATCAATTTTTGCACTGGATTCCCCGGAGGCCCGACCCCCTCCCTCCCCCCCATGATTACATAATTTCTGGACGCTCCCAAACTGCGCAGCCGCTATTAAGCCCCAATAGAAACATAAAAAGCTCTTGTTTGAAACTAAAAACAATTAGGTGTACCTCCAAAAGAATGACAAAAGGTATGTACCGTTGTATGTGCAGCGGTGGTCGTCTGGAAGCCGCCGCGGTACGGGCAAACTTGTGAGTGCGCAGCACCTCGCCGTCGCGCAAAGCCCACATTTTCACGGATGCCGTCGTAGGCTATGCAGTATCGCTGCAGGAACGGCAGGCCTAGCATGTAGTTGAAAGTGGCCTTTATGTCCTGCGTGCAGTCGACAAATTCGCCGTCGGACGGACGCAGGTGCAGCACGCAGCGATTGCCTTCGATCCGCTCGATCAAGTCTGTGTAGTTCAGCTCTACGATGGTACTTGCACCAATGAGGATCTAAAGTGAGAAAAAGGGTGTGACGTGCGACGCGCAGCCGCTGACTTGCCGAAAGTGATCCTGGATTCGCATCGCAGGCGACGATGTAGACGCCGTCAAAGAGCTCCGCTTTGAAGAAACGATTGAGGTCTTGGAATGTGGCCTAAAATAAGGGCTAGGAATTTGCAGCGGGCATAAAATCTGAAAGCTTAAATTTCGTCAAACGTTGACCATAGGCTCTCAAAAGCACAATAAAGAAAGACGTTCTAGTCTACTTGCCAAATATCTTCTAGGAAAATTCCTAGCTATCACAGCGAAACACTTGCGTCGTTCTGGCCCCGTACCACTGACGACCTGCGCGTCAGACTTCGCAGCGATCCCCCTTTGTGGATACTCACGTACGCGATCCACATAAATGTCCGGCAGGTCGGTGATTGCGGCGATGCCCTGGTTGAAATAGTTCTTGTCTGCCAACAAGAGGCCTAGCGTCTCGACGGTGAGCAGCGGCCCGCACGTAGCGCTTGTCATGTCCAGGTTTTCGAAGGTGAACGAGTCGCAGCTCTCTGAATCGAAGCCGTTTAGCGTGAGCAGGCCAGCATTGGATATCATAGTCGTCTTCGGTGAGCACGTTTTCTCGAAGGATAGCGAGAACTTCGGGTAGGTCGTCAGCGCGTTGTATCCCATCAGGCCGTCGAAGGGCTGTGCGAGATATTCCGACACTTGCTCATCGGACTCGTTCAGGCGGCGTATAACGTGAACTACCCCGATAAATGGTTCATACTGAGAGAGCTAAAAAATCAGCATTTCCATGAAGTCGAGTCAGTGATCTATCAACGTCAACCTAGCTCATAACCAGCGAGAAAATGGACCATGGCCTGCTAGATCGGCATCATGTCGACATCAGACAGGAAGGAACCCATTATCTTACGTCCACAAAGGCTTCGACGACGTACGTATCGGTGGTGTTTTCCG